>JAHIAM010003093.1:0-52237 GCA_021605205.1 Aegilops longissima
CAGGGGGCAAAGCCTCGCGGGCGGCGCCTGGATTTTACGGCATAGGGCCGGCGGATAATCTGCTCCGCCTTCCTCATCAGTCTGTCAAAGGAAAAGAAATTAAAACCATAGAGTCAAACTATGAAAAGCAAGTGTCCGTAAAGGGTAGAATCACTTACCTCGTCGGCTTGGCGCTGCGGCGAAATCCGCGATCTTGATCGCGGATCGAAACCAGCGCCCGAACAGCACCCTCGAGGCGCCTTCATACGTCGTGTCGAAGAGTCGCTCAGCGCTGGTGCTGTTCGGATCGAACTCCCCAGATTGAATGCCCGCTCTTGGCATGGGAGAATCCGGCGGGCGAGCATGACTTGGACCACGTTAACCAGCATGAGCTTCTTCACGACTTGGATCTGAGGCTTGGAGTCCGTCGGCTCCTCCGAACTACCCCACAGCAAGCCCTTCTCTTTCCGGGGAGGTGAGCTGCGTGGGGACCTGAATCTGAACTTCGGGGCCGCCGCCCATGTAAGTCCGCGGCTCGTGATATAGAACCACCCGATTGCCACCTTGGCCGGATTCCACGAAGGCCCCTTGAACCAAGGACATTGGGCATCTTGCCCAACATGGCGCCTCCGCCTCGGCAGTGCCCTTCACTACCGGCTTGACATTGAAGGTCTTGAGCCTAAGCGAAGTGGGGCTGGATCGAGAGGAAGGCCTCGCTTGCACGACGATCGCCGAGATGTTGAGGATGAAGTTGGTGCGCGGATCATGGAAATCAGGCCGTAGTAGAACATAGGCCCCGGACAAAGGGTGAAGTGGAAAGCCCAGTCCGGAGGAAGTGGGGAAGGAAGCGACCCTCTCATGGGGCACAGGGGGTGGGGATGAGCTGCCCCTCGTCGGGGCGGCGGTGCGTGATGTCGCGCCAGAGGTATCCGGCGCAGCGCGGTTTGGCGATGTGCTCCTCCTTAGCGGTGGAGGCCAACCATTTACCTCCGCTCCGGACATGGTCGGAGAAGGTTGAGACGAGATCTTGCGAACTTGGTAGCTGGAGCTCGAGTCTTGGCGGAGATGGATAAGCAAAGGAGGAAGAAGGCGTGGGTGAGAAGGTGAATCCTTATCCCTTATATGGGTGGGCGAAGTCTCTGCGTCCCCCGGCACAGTAAAACTAACTTATCTCCCAAAGCGTCACCATCAATGGCGGTTGGGTTACTACGTCGTATTGATGAGAATCCCGGATTAAGAACCACGATCTACTTCCGACAAGGCGTGCCAAGAAACCGCTTCCTAAATCTGTTGAGGTGGTAAAGTAAAAACGATTTAAATAATGGCTTGGTAGTGATGCGTGGCGTCATGCCGTAAAAGCGTCGTGATTGAACTTGTGTATATATTATTCTCTCTACGATGGAATGTGGAATTTATTTTGCGAGCGGACACTATCCTAGTGTTCACAATATTTTATCATTCGGAGGAGGAACCGCCTTGCAATGCCAAGCAATATCTGTGCGCCGGACTTATCGTCATTGAAGCCTGGTTCAGGGAGACTCTTGAGGAGTCGGATTAGGGGTGTCGGATAGCGGACTACCATCATCGGCGAACTATCATTGGCGGACTATCATCATCGACGGACTCAAGACTATGAAGATACAAGATTGAAGACTTAGCCCGTGTGGGATGGGACTTTCCTTGGCGTGGAAGGCAAGCTTGGCGATCTGGATATGTAGATCTCCTACCATTGTAACCGACTCTATGTAACCCTAGCCCTCTCCGGTGTCTATATAAACGGATGGCTCTAGTCAAGTAGAACAACAACAACCCTTACAATCATACCATAGGCTAGCTTCTAGGGTTTAGCCTCCTTGATCTCGTGGTAGATCCACTCTTGTAAACATCCACAATATCAATATCAATCAAGCAGGGGCGTGGGTTTTACCTCCATCAAGAGGGCCGAACCTGGGTAAAACATCGTGTCCCTTGTCTCCTGTTACCATCCGCCTAGGCCTACATTCGAGACCCCCTACCGAGATCCGCGGTTTGACACCGACACTAGGCTATAAATAGCGCCCCTACTCACTGGCTGGTTGGCTGCTCAAGAGAAACTTGACACTTGTCATTTGAGAGCAACCCATCCTCCAAGGGACTTTGGCGAAAATCATCAAGTGAGAAAACCCAAAAAAAAAACCAAGCCCTACAAACCCAAAGTGATTGAGCATCCTGAAGAGATTGATCCTGCGTGGATCCAGGCGCTTGTTACCTTTGAAGACTGTGCTTCTTCTAGGCGGTTAGGCGTCATGGGTGGAGCATCAAGAGAAATTGTGGATGGCAGGGTGACCAAGTCTGTGAAGGTTTTTTGGAAATCGCATGAAGACTTACCACGAGTGATTGGGCCCGAGTCTATGTGACCTTAGTTCAAGGAGAATCACTGGTGAGGACTTGGTGTCTGAGCTGCGTGCTTTCGGCCGTGGGTGTCGATCTTGTGTGTCCTCGAGTTTAAATACTCAGCCGCTCCAACCAGAGCCTTACAAGCTGGTGAGACAGGATTGGAACTGGTCTACCAAATCATTGTCTTCACCAACCTACTGGTTCTATTTCCTCAACCCTTTCATTTCCTCATTCTTGTGTTGAGTGTTAGTTCATATCTGTGTTTGAAGACTTTGGTGAAGACTTTCTCAATTTCCTCAGTTCAATTTCTTGATCATTTGTCTTCATCTTGTGCTATCTTGTGTTTACGCTTTCTGTACTCTTTGATTGTCTTTGTTTTATCACGATGACCATGCCCACATTCTCTTATGCTTACTTAAAGTACTTATTCATGCAAGTAGTTCTTCGCTAAGGAATTTCCTCACCGGCAAATTCCTCAGTGAAGAATTCATAAAAATCGCCTATTCACCCCCCCTCTAGTCGATATAACGCACTTTCAGTACTCCCTCCGTTCCTTAATATATGCAAATAGGTTGCAAGTTTTGGTTTTGCGAAGAAGAATACATTGGTGTATTGATCAAGATAGTTCTATTGGATGTTGGTGCACTAATTGATAGAAATGAGATATATAGGACACAACTTGTCCACATTCTTCCACGAGGCGGAGAAGGAACAAGCTTGTAGGCAAGAGAAGTCGATGTAGAAGGCACAGCAATGAAAATAAGGAGATGGAGAAAGTATTGATTGGACTGTAGAAGCGGTCAAATTGTATTTCTATTGAAGTGTGTACTTTTCTTGTCGTCTTGTTTGGATCAATTCTCTTAGTAGGAACTAATGGCCCAGAAGTATAGGGAATCTATAAGTAGTCCTTTAGATAAGCAAAAGTGTCGAACCCAACGAGGCGAAGGAAATGGCAGCGGTTTTCGATGAGTATTCTCTGCAAGCCTTTGAAATTATCGATAGCAGATAGTTTTGTGATAAGGTAATTTATAACGGGTAACAAGTAATGAAAGTAACTAAGATGCAGCAAGATGGCCCAATCCTTTTTGTAGCAAAGGACAAGCTGGACAAACTCTTATATAGAGAAAAGCTCCGAGGACACATGGGAAATATCGTCAAGCTAGTTTTCATCACGCTTATATGATTAGCGTTCGTTACTTTGATAATTTGGTATGTGGGTGGACGGTGCTGGGTGCTGCCCTTTCTTGGACAAGCATCCACTTATGATTAACCCCTATTACAAGCATCATAACTACAAAATAAGTATTAAAGGTAAACCTAACCATTGCATGAAACATATGGATCCAAATCAGCCCTTGAAGCAACTCATAAACTAGGGTTTAAGCTTCGTCACTCTAGCAACCCATCATCTACTTATTACTTCCCAATGCCTTCTCTCTAGGCCCAAACAATGGTGAAGTGTCATGTTGTCGGCGTTCACATAACACCACTAGAGGAAAGACAACATACATCTCATCAAAATATCGAGCGAATACCAAATTCACATGACTACTTATAGCAAGACTTCTCCCATGTCCTCGAGAACAAGCGTAACTACTCACAAATCATATTCATGTTCATAATCAGAGGGCTATTAATATGCATAATGGATCTGAACATATGATCTTCACACCAAATAAAACAACTAGCATCAACTACAATGAGTAATCAACACTACTAACAACCCATGTACCAATCTGAGGCTTTGGGACAAAGATTGGATACAAAGATGAACTAGGGTTTTAGAGGAGATGGTGTTGGTGAAGATGTTGATGGAGATTGACCCCCTCGATGAGAGGATGCGTTGGTGATGATGATGGCGATGATTTCCCCTCCGGAGGTTTCCCGGCAGCAACAGCTGCGGGAGCCCAATTATGGTTCCGAGGTTCCGCCTCGTGGGCGGAGTTTCTTCAGCTTGCTTATGATTTTTTCTCGGACGAAAGACTTCATATAGCTGAAGATGGGCACCGGGAGGCTGCCGAGGGCCCACAAAGGCGAGGTGCGCCCGGGGTGGGCGCGCCCCACCCTTGTCTTTGGTGCAGGCCCCTATGATGGATTCTTCGCAGGTTTTTATTAATTCAAAAATAACTTCCGTGAAGTTTCAGGAGTTTTAAGTTGTGCGAATAGGTCTCTAATATTTGCTCCTTTTCCGAAATTGCGGCTTCTCCTCTTCATGTAAACCTTGTAAAATAAGAGAGAATAGGCATAAGTATTGTGACATAACGTGTAATAACAGCCATAATGCAATAAATATCGATATAAAAGCATGATGCAAAATGGACGTATCAACTCCCCCAAGCTTAGACCTCGCTTGTCCTCAAGCGGAAGCCGATAATGAAAAATATGTCCACATGTTTAGAGATAGAGGTGTCGATAAAATAAAATATGGGACATGAGGCATCATGATCATTCTTATAGCAACAAAATATTTGGATATTGTCATATGATTTCTTATGCTCAAGTAATAATCTATTCACAATGTAAAGTATGAATCGAGAAACTTCATTGAGAACCAACAAACTATAATCTCAGTCATTGAAAAATTGCAATTTATCATAACATCGGAAGAGTCAAAATAAGAGCTTTTCAGCAAGTCCACATAGTCAACTATCATATAGTCTTTCATAATTGCTAACACTCACATAATACTTATGGGTATGGAGTTTTAGTGGAACCGAGAGAGAAGATATGGGCTTATAGTGTTGCCTCCCAACCTTTTACCTCAAGGGTAATGTCAACAATAATAATTCATGCTAAACATATATATATATATATATATATATATATATATATATATATATATATATATATATATATATATATATATATATATATTAGGATCTTTCAACACAATGTGCTTGCCAAAGGATAAAATGTAGAAGGGAAAATTGAAGATCACCATGACTCTTGCATAAGGTATAAGACAAAAGTAAAAGATAGGCCTTTTCGAGAGCGAGAGGTTGTCGTGTGCTTTTTAGGGTTGGATGCACGAAATCTTAATGCAAAGAGCGTCACTTTATATTGCCACTTATGATATGGACCTTTTATTATGCGATCGATCGCTTTTATTGCTTCCATATCACAAGATCATTATAAAGCTTATTTCTCCACACTAATAAATCATACATATTTAGAAAGCAATTTTTTATTGCCTTAACATGACAACTTACTTGAGGGATGATCGTCCATTTTGCATCATGCTTTTATATCGATATTTATTGCATTATGGGCTGTTATTTCACGTTATGTCACAATACTTATGGCTATTCTCTTATTTCACAAGGTTTACATGAAGAGGAGAATGCCGGCAAATTTGAATGCTGAAATTTGGAAAGGAGCAAATATTGGAGACCTATTACTGCGCAACTCCAAAAGTCACTGAAACTCCACGGAATATCTTAAAATAAATAAAGAAAATAAATGGCAAAGATGAAGCCGGGGCCCCACTCCTTGCTCACGAGGGTGAGGCGCGCTTCTACCTCGTGGGCCTTGGTGGCTCTCCGATGCCCATCTTCTCCTATATGAAGTCTTTCGATGAGAAAAACATTAAGCAACCTTTTGGGATGAGACTCACATGCCCACAGTGAGACCTAAGCGGAACCAATCTAGAGGGTTCGGCGAGCTGAATTCTGAGGGACACTTCCCTCGGGAGGAAATCATCGTCATCATCATCACCAATGTAAGTGCATCTAGTGCCCTTAGTGATTTTGGTGTATTGAAGACTTATAGGTTAAAGGGTCTAATCGTTTATGAGTGTACACAGGTCTATAAGTCTATGAGGAGCTTGTTATTCACAGTGAAAATCGACCCTAAAATGAAGTTCTTCATCGAAGACTTTGGTATTCAGAAGACTTTACGAAGACTTTGAAAGTGAAGAAATTGGTGTGACCTTGAAGACTTGGTATTCATTAGGAACATGAAGCGTGAAGACTTTTGTTTCGTAGTTTCATTTTTCCTTTTCTCGAGTCATAGGAAACACCGTCTTGTTAAGAAAGTTAGAGGAAATACTAAGGAAAATTTCCATGTGATGCTCAACTCAAAATCCTACACCTACCAATCCCTTGAGTGAAGCCATTGGAATCTCATACAGATCAGTCAATTTCTTGATGTGAGAGACAAAGTTATTCTGTCCTTTGAGAATTTATTCTCAAGAGGAGTTAGGAATTAGCGGTCTTGGATTGCCTACAGTGAGAACAGGATAATACGAGGAATTTGAACCTCAAATTTCCGACCCGTTCTTGTCTTCTTGAGCTGCTGTCCCAAAATATCTTATCTACCTACGGTCCTTATCATTAAAGGAATTTATGTCTTATCATGTCGGGCTGCTCCCTAGGCTATAAATAGTAGCCCCTACAACCACTAGCTGGTTGGCTGCTCAGAAAGCTGACACTTGTCATTTGAGAGCATCCCATCCTGCAAGGACTTTGAGTGAAAATCATCAAGTGAGAAAACCCAAACCCAAACACCTACAAACCCAAAGTGATTGAGCATCTTTGAAGAGATTGATCTTGCATGGATCAACGCTTGTTCCTTTGAAAATGGTGCTTCTTCCAGACGGTTAGGCGTCATGGTCTAGACATCAAGAGGAAATTGTGGATCGCCCGGTGATCGAGTTTGTGAAGGTTTGGAATTCGCTGAAGACTTACCACGAGTGATTGGACGAGGTGCATGTGACCTAGTTCAAGGAAAATACGGTGAGGACTTGGTTTCTGACTGCGTGCTCGGGGACTGGGTGTCAAGATGTGTGTCCTCGAGTTTAAATACTCGGCCGCTCCAACCAGACATACCTGCGAGACAACAGTTGGAACTGGTCTACCAAATCAGTGTCTTCACCAACCTTCTTGGTTCTATTTCCTCAACTCTTTCATTTCCTCATTCTTGTGATAAGTGCTTCATCATATCATGTTTGAAGACTTTGTTGAAGACTTTCTAAATTTCCTCAGTTCAATTTCTTGATCTATTTGTCTTCATCTTGTGTTATCCTGATTATTCACGCTTTACATACTCTGTGCTTGTCTTCATTTCATCATGATGACTATGCATGTATTACATTATGCTTACTTTTGAGTACTTATTCTGCTGCAAGTAGTTCTTAGCTAAGGAATTTCCTCACGGCAAATTCCTCGGTGAAGAATTCATAAATCCTATTCACCCCCTCTAGTCGATATACGCACTTTCAATTGGTATCGAGCTAGGTACTCCCTTCTTTTGTGTGATTTTGGTTTAACCGCTTTGGAGTTTAGTTATATCGACCATTGGTATGATCAAGGTCTCTGCTGGCTGTCCCACCTTCGATGGACGGACTACCCTCTTGGAAGAATAAGATCTGAATGCATCTTGAGAAGTGATAATGATCTACGGTATGTTGTGGAAAATGGTGTTTCCTCTGTCTCTCCCTCACTTTGAGCGCTACCGATGTGAAGAGATTCAAGCAACTCGATTCTCAAGCAAAGAATATCATATGTGGCCATCTGAGCAAAGACGGTATGGAAGAGTGAGTGCTTTGGAAGCTACGAAGCTTATACAGGATAGGCTGTCCAAAGTAAATGAAGAGTCTCAACTCAGCGTGACTCTCGAGTTGATGTTCTTCATAATCTCTTCAACAGCTTCAAAAGACTTCGACAATGAAAATGTTCAACAAACCTTGATCGCCTCCTTGACATCTCAAATGAGCTTCAAGCGCTTGGTGCCATTGACATCACCGACCATGAGGTGGTGAAGAAATTATTGAGATAAGCTTGATTCCTCATTTGACACTCAACATTGATGATCCAAGAGCGTCTGATTACAAGTCCTTGATCCTGTTGATATCCTCGAGGCTAAATACTCATGAATTCCAGCTTGCTCAAAAAAGAGATCTCTATGGTTCGAGCTATGGAAAATCCGCATGCCACGAAGGCCAAGGCGATGTCTGAATCTGAATGTGAAGATTACGGTAGAAGCCTTAGTGATCTGAAGAATTGAGCCAGGAGCTAACACTGCTCGTGAAGAAGTTGCAAAAATTCTCAAGTGGTGTCCGCTTTGGAAAATCCTCAAGAAGCAGTGATTCCTCATCCGGTGACTACAAAGAGAAGCTATACCACAAATGCAGAAACTGGTCACTATATACAAGATTGTCCTCGGTGGGAAAAGGAATTAAAGAAGAAGAGATACAAGGATTACAGTTCTGATGACGCTAAGAAGAAGAAGAAATCATCAAAATCTTCATCATCAAAATCCTCGAAGTCTTCATCTCACAAGAAGAGCAGCTCCAAAGAAGGCTCAGGCATTCATTGGCAAGGAAATGGACTCTGAGGCTGAATCTGAGGAACATGAGGAAGAGGAGGCATCTGAGGAGTCTGAGTCTGGTGTGGCGAGCTTGGCTCTCGCTACTGCATTCTTCAGCAAGTCGACCTTCAACTCTGAAGAAAATGACCTCGCCAACAAGGTTGATGAAGATAATGATGACTACGCTCCCACCTATTGCTTCATGGCAAAGGGTGCCAAGGTAATCAAATATACCTCCTTTGAATCTAGTGAGAATGAATCGATGAAAACCTCAAGCCCGCTACTCTAAACTTGCTAAGATTGCTGTGAAACAACAAAGGGCTTTTGAAAAGGTTCAAAACATGCTAGACAAAAGTGATGATATGTTGGGTGAAGAAATGGATGCACTAAAGCCACGGTGAAAATCTTGGAGACTTGAGTCTAGGTTTGACAACCTTCAAGGTCATCATAACACTCTCTTATCGATCATGAGAAGCTTTCTTATGAATTTCTTCAAAGAAAGCAAGATCTTGAAGCTAAGAGTGAGTCATGAAGATCTGCTAATTCTTCACTTGAATGTTCCTCCATGCTTAAAGTGCATTGAGCGTGAATCTGCTAATTCTTCACTTGAATGTTCAAATGCTTCAATTGTTACAAATTCTTCACCTCTGCTATCACTAATTCCTCATCTAAGGACATTGCTAGTATCACTAACAATGCAGGGCTGAAGGAATTGTACATGACGAGCATGTACAAAAGCCTCAAAAGGGCATCGAGACTCTTTGTGATGTGCTTAAAAGCGGATCCTCAACGGGAACCCTAGGAAAGAGTATTGCCTTTGAGAGGAAACTCAATCTTGATGGTACATATTGGAAGCCTAAGCGGTACCCCAAAACCTCATGGGTTGCTGCAAAGGGACCTCCAGTTGATCAATCAATTTATACGGCTTTACATGTGAATCTCCTCATTCTTGATGAGTCATTTGACTCAACTATAAACTGTTCAAAAATCAGAATGGGAAGTATTTGCTAGATATGTTGGCACTAAGCTGCAGGAGCGGTTCCCCTATGAAGAAAATCCGGGTTCCCAAAGGTGCCTTGAAAATCTTGGTGAATGTCCTCATGATACCACTGCGAAGAATAGGAACCCCATATCAAATTCTTCATATGGACCAAATTCTTCATATGGATCCAAGTCCTCATACGGACCAAATTCCTCACATGGATCAAATTCCTCAAAGGATCAAAGTCCTCATATGATTATCATCGTGCTAACAACTTTCTGTTTGTGAGGTAGAGGCTAAGGGCTATGAATATGTGCATTATTCTTCAAACCATTATGTTCATAAGTCCTCAAGAATTTCTCTGCTTATTCATATGCTTACCTAACCCCTCTTATGTGAAACAAAATGGTTTGGCTTCTCTGCCACCATTCTCATATGGAGCTCGCGAGTGATGAACTCTTACCACCCCTTGAGATGTGGGTGGTGAAGAAAAAGAACTAATATCTTCTGCAGGGTCAGGTCTCGGGCGTGCTTTAGCGTCGAGAATTTCTTGAGGCACGACAAAATGCTGAAAAGGCGCATGCTAATCATGAAGAAATGAACTTCCATTTCTACGTCCTCATCTTTGCTATATACATTTCTTTGCTTGATGAAATTCATCGATGAATTTGATATCATATTCTTCACCGATGAAGTATATGAGTTAAGTAAGTTGCACTAATTCATCTGCGGGATGATCAACCCAAAAGCCAGAGTGGGTCCTCGATAGTGGATGTACAAATCACATGGTGTGACAAGAATCTATTGATGGATGCTCCTTATCACCATCACATCGAAGCATATCATCTTGACAAAGGCAAAAGTCGGTATTGGGTCTAGGTAAGTTGCGATCACAAAGGATCGACACATGGACAAAGTCATGCTTGTTGAGTCCTTAGGATACAACCTTATGTCTATCTCAATGCTTTGTGATCTTGATATGGTTGTTGTCTTTGGCAGAATGCCGGTGTGTTTTGGTTATGGGCGACAATTCCAAAGTCTCTAAAGGCTTTAGGAGAGGAGACTTGTATATTGTTGATTTTTCTCTGAGGACCGCAACCAACCGTGTGCCTACTTGCAAAAAGCTTGAGGAAGGCTGGCTATGGCATCGGCGACTTGGTCGCGAGGCATGAGGAATGCACTGCGCTTGCGAAGAAGAAGGATGTCATTGGCATTGAGAATGTCAAATTCCTCAAGGATCACTTGTGTGGAGCACATGAAATTGGAAAAATGACCAAGTCAAGCATCCGGTGAAGACTATCATGACCACTACTCGACCATTTGAATTGCTTCACATGGACCTCTTTGGTCCTAATCATTTGCTCGATAGTCACTAATGATGCATCTCTATATGGCTTTGTTATTGTTGGTGATTACTCTCGTTACACATGGGTACACATTGTTGCTTACAAACATGAAGTGCAGGAAGTCTTCAAGCGATTTTCCTCGAGGGCTTCAACCAACTTTGGTGTGAAGATCAAGCACATCGGGGAGTGACAATGGGCTGAGTTCAATAATTCGGTCTTGATGACTATATTGATGAACTTGGTATTACTCATGAGTTATGCTCCTTATACTCCTCGACAAAATAGCATCGTGGGCGCAAGAACATAACTCTTGTTGAGATGGCTCACACTATGCTTGATGAGTACAAGGCGCCTCGTCACTTACGGATTGAGGCAATTTTTGCATGCCACATCATCAATAGGGTATATCTTCACAAATTCTTCAAGAAGGCGCATATGAACTCCTCAACGACAAGAAACCGAATGTGAGTTATTTTAAAGTCTTGATTGCTAAATGTTGGATTAGAGATCCTCATCACAATGCTAAATTTGCAAGCACATGAAGTTTTATGCTTGAGTTCTGGAAAGGACTCGCACACCTCTGAGTCTTCAACAACGTTCTTCACAAGATTGTTGAAGCTGTAGATGTCGGATTCGATGAACTAATGGCTTGCAAAGAGCACCTACCCTACTGTGATAGATGAACCAGAACACGAAGATTCTATCAAGTTCAAAGCTGTTGAGGATGTCATTCCCTCTTGAAGAATCGGTTGAAGAATTCATTCGAGAATCTGAAGAACATCGAGTGATGCACTGAAGAAAATAGTCTTTGAAGAAAATCTTTGATCAAATTCCTCGGCGACAACCAGCTCTTCCTCGTGTTGCAAAAGAAGTGCAAGTTGAAAAGATCATCGATGACATTGAAGCACGAGGTCCTCTCCTGCGCTCGAAAGCTTCACATTTATCTAACCTGTGGGCACTATGCTTTTGTCTCTATCATAGAGCCCACTAAGGTAGATGAAGCATTCTGGAACTGAGTGGATTCAGGCCATGCAGAAAATTACATCGATTCGAGCTCAACAGCGTCAGGAACTGGTCAACGTCCGAGATCCTCATAAGCATAATATCATCGGCACAAAGTGGATCTAGCACAACAAGCAAGATGAAAATGGCCTTGTGGTGAGGAATAAAGGCCGACTTGTAGCTCAAGGCTACACGGAGTTGAAGAATTGATTTCGATGATACTTTTGCACTGTTGCTAGACTTGAGGCTATTGCACATATTACTTGCTTATGCTAACCATCATGATATCACTTTATATCAAATGGATGTGAAAAGTGCATTCCTCAATGGTAAGCTTGAGGAAGAAGTATATGTTGCTCAACCCCCAGGCTTTGAAGATCCAAAGAATCCTGACAAAGTCTTCAAACTCAACATGGCCCTCTATGGCCTCAAACAGGTCCCTCGGGCGTGGTATGACACTTTGAAGGAATTCACACCCGGTTCACTCGACCCCACTCTCTTTACTAAATCTTATGTTGGTGAACTATTTGTGTGCCAAATATACGTTGATGATGTTATCTTTGGCTGTACTGACCAACGTTGTAGTGATGAATTTGCCTATATGATGAGTGAAGAATATCAAATGTCTATGATGGGAGAGTTGAAATTCTTCTTAGGTCTTCAAATTCATCAACAGCGCAATGGCATATTCATATCTGGGAGAAATACCTCAAGGATGTTACAGGAAATTCGGCATGCAAAGATTGCAAAGGCGTCAAAATTCCTATGCCCTACAAATGGCCATCTATGCCTTGATGAAAATGGTATTGACTTGATCACAAGGTATACCGCTCCATGATTGGTTCTTTATTGTACTTATGTGCATCTAGGCTAGATATAATGCTTAGTGTTTGCATGTGTGCCCGATTTCAAGCTACACGAAGGAATCACACCATAAAGGCTGTGAAGCATATTCTTGATATCTAGCTCACACACCAACACTAGGATTATGCTACCCCAAGGGCTCTGCTTTTGATCCCATTGGATATTCGACTCGACTATCTTTGGTGATCATGCGGACCGCCATAAGTCAACATCTGGTACTTATCGTTTCCTCGGACGGTCTTTAGTGCATTGGTCCTCGAAGAAAGCGAACTGCGTATCAACATCTCTTGTGGAAGCTGAGTACATTCTGCTTTGGTTCTTCTGTGCTCAATTCTGTGGATGAAACAAACTCTCAAGTATTATGGCATAAGCGTGAAGAATGTGCCTCTCTCTTGTGACAATAAGAGTGCCATCAAGATTGCTCACAACCAGTTCAGCACTTTCGAAGACAAAGCACATTCAGATTCATCATCATTTTCTTCGTGATCATGTGTTGAAGGCGACATCTCCATCGAGCACGTGAAGACTAAGAACAGCTAGCCGTTATCTTCACAAAGCCCTTGGATGAGAAGAGATTTAGAAGTTGCGGTGTGAGCTAAATATCTTAGAGTCTTTGATTGTTCTTTGAAAGGACACTCATCCTAACACTTATGCAAATTGATGACTTAGATGTGCAACACATGAAGAAAGCGTTTTCTTCAATCAATGAAGAATAACGCTCTAAGTGTGAAGAAATTAATGAAGAATTTGATTCTCAGAACCCTATGACAATTATCTGGTGTCTGAAATCATCATTCTTATCTGATGGAATCACGCCACCACTAAAGTTGAAAATATTCAATTTGAGTTTTCCTCTGTTTTGAAATTCTCAGTTATTCAAATTCTTCATCTTTGCAAAATCTTCACTTTTCCGTCGTTTTTCTTCATTGGCTAGAATATATATATATATATATATATATATATATATATATATATATATATATATATATATATATATATATATATATATATATATATATATATATATATATATATATATATATATATATATATATATATATATATATATATATATATATATATATATATATATATATATATATATATATATATATATATATTACACATTTATGGCTATTTCTTCAAGTTGCATTTTTGCTAATTGAATGTGATCGGACCCTTCCCCACTACAAAAAAAGACACATCCGTGACATTTTTGGGCGAGCAATTTTTTTCTGTCATACATATGACACTTCTATAGCGATAATTGTGACAAAACCGGTATCATTATAGATGTGGTGGGCTCCTACTTCTATGACAAAAATCATGACGAGAAAATGGGCTTTTAGTCTGGGCGGGCGGAGGCAAGCTGCATGACATTCTTTGGGCCGTCCATGTGAAAAAACCGTGGTAGAAGAGAGAGGAGGAAAATTTCGGAGAGTTGCGATTACGGTGGGAGGTCGGGGTGGAAGCGATCTGGCGTTTCTCTCATCGTCTGGCGTGTGTGCGAGCATTGGCTCTAAGCCAAGCGGCGTTGGCTCTAAGCGAACTGGCGATTACTTGCTGCGAACTCTGGCGTTCTTGAACCGGCGATCGATCGATGGCTGTTAGCCCGAACCCGATGGGCGATTCCTTTACTCTGCTGCTAGTGAGTGTTGCGGGGGAGGGTTTAGATGAGCGATGGCCGGTGGCGTTGCCTCTGGATGAACGGGGAACCCGTGGTGTGGAGAATTTGGATGAGCGATGAAGCGGTGGAGGGTGACCGTGGAGGGTGGTTGAAGCAGGACCCCATGGTGTGAAGGGCTGGATGAGCGATGAGGCTGTGGAGGGTGCCCGTGGAGAGGGTGGTTGAATAGTAGCCGGTGGAGTGGTGGCGGTGGAAGGCTGGATGAGCGAGGAGCCCGTGGAGGCTGGAGGAGGTCTCTGTTGGCCCGTGGAGAGGTGGAGGAGGTCGACGGTGGAGATGAGCAGTATCCGTGGAGTCCGTTTTGCGATGCGCCACACCCCTCCCCGTTTCGGCCGTGGCGCTCCAACACAAGTCCGTTTACGTCCGTTTTGCGATCGCCACACCCTCACGATCAGCGGGGCCCGTTTACGACCGTGGGAGTCCGTTTCCTCCGTTTTGCGATAAACGAGGCCCCTCGATCAGCGAGGACCCGTTTGGACATGGACGGTCGAACACAAGGCCGTTTCCTCCGTTGTGCGGTACGCCATGCCTTGTTTCCATCGCTTGTTCCGTCCAAGCCCTCCCGATGAACACGACCACGCTTTCCGTTCCGACCCAGCGGTTGGCTCCCCATGAACACGAGGGCGGCGTTGTTTCTCCGTTCGACCCAGCCATATGCGTATGCGCGATAGGCGTTAGAGACCCTGCTTTCGTATGTGCGTGCGTGGCGTATTTTCTTTCTTGCACCCTCGCCGATGTGCGTGCGTTATGCGTGCTACGTCTGGCGCCTCTACTATGACACGTGCGGCGCCTCTACATCCACCGGTATATATATGCGTACCGTTCGCGACCAGAATGACAATGCTACGTGCGCTTCGACCAGAGTGGGTCGGTATCGAGGCACTTCCTTGCGTGCGAAGATGTAGCTGGTGGGACCCAGCGATCAGGGAGAATCGTTTTTTGCGGACGCGCTTCCTTGCGTGCGAACACTGGTGGAAAAACGAGGCTTCGTCCAGCCCCATAAGTCGCGAAGCTGTAGGAACGCGACTAATGGGACCTTTAATCATGATTACAGAGGTGAACCGCGACCAAAAACTGAGGCCGAGGCGCTCGGTGGCCGGTGGCGCGCGTGAGGTCTTTAATCGCGGTTGGCGGGACAGCAGCGACTAAAACTTCCGGGCACCTTTAGTCACGGTTTGCCAGAGCCAACCGCAACTAAAGCCCTCCTATATATACCCATCCAGCAGCCAACACTTAGCCATTTGGAGCCATTCTCTTCACAAGTGGGTGTAGGTTTGCTTTTGGTTCCTCTTATGCACATAAGGTGTTTGATGAAATGCCCCAAGAGCATGAAACAAACATGACATGAAATGTTGGAGCCACACTCTTGATCGCGGTTAGCAACTTGATGAACCTTTGATGTGTCATTGATAAAATATGCATGTGTGTAGTTCATTGTTTAATTTATATTGTTTGTAGCTAGTTAGTTTAACAAATGCATGATGGTTAATTATATATTTTATATTATAATAATGCAGATGAATCGGCAATGGATGTACGATAACCGACTCTCCGCGAGTTCACTACGGGTTTGAAAGATTTCCTCGTAGTGGCTAATCACGAACAAGCGGGGGTTTTTGTTATCTGTCCATGTGTTATCTGTAGAATGAGAAGGGTTACTCTTCCTCAAGAGTTGTTCACATGCATACGCTTGAAGGGTTTCATGCCAAGCTATAATTGTTGGACCAAGCATGGAGAAAGAGGGGTTATAATGGAAGAAGATGAAGAAGGGATGATTTCATCGATGAAAGCTATCTTGCTCATTTCGGTGATACTTTCATGGAGGATCTTTGAAGGTGAAGGGAAGGTGAAGAAGAGGCGCGTGATGATCCGTTGATGATCTTGGTGGGACCATTCTTTGATGCGGAGGCGCTATGGCCCGAAAAGGAGAGGAGAATTTGGATCGCATGTTAGAGGATCCACAGAAAGGCGCTGTACCCGGATGCGATGATGGTGCTGAAAAAGCTGGGCTGCTACTTTGGATTTCTTTGAAATGGAAGGCGAGGCAGGTGTAGCTGACTCGGCATTTGAAAACTTCTCTGAAAATGTTGAAGAATATGTTTCCAAAGGATAATGAGTTGCCCTTGATCGTCTGAAGCAAAGAAGGTTATACGCCCTCTAGGTTTAGAGGTTACGAAGATACATGCATGCATCAACAAGCTGCATCCTCTACGCGGTGAATCGAGAATTTGAATGAATGCGGTATGCCTTTGCATTGCGTTATAAGATCGGGCGATGACCACGGTGGCGATGTTGAGGGCGAAACCAGGAAGAGGTTCCGCCAAGGTGATGTGGTATGCTCCTATAATACCACGGTTGAAAGCGTCATTAGGAACAAAGAGCATGCCAAGTTGTTGCGATGGCACAAAGAGGACCGTAAGTCGGACGGGGAGTTGAGACACACGCGGATGGAGCATAATGGAGAAAGATCGACGAGATGGTTCAAAGATTTTGCAGCTGGCTTAAGGAACATAAGATTTGCTCTAAATACAGATGGCATGAATCCTTTTGGCGGCGAGCTCGACCATAGCACCTGACCCGTGACTCTATGCATCTACAACCTTCCTCCTTGGTTGTGCATGAAGCGGAAGTTCATTATGATGCAGTGCTCATCCAAGGTCGAAGCAACCCGGCAGCGACATCGATGTGTACCTAAGGCCATTAGTTGATGAACTTTTACAGGCTGTGGGGTGGTGTCCGTGTGTGGGATGAGCACAAACAAGAGGAATTTGACCTCGGCGTTGCTTTTACGTAACCATCAGCGATTGGCCTGCTCTTAGTAACCTTCGGGACTGTCAAATAAGGGATACAATGCATGCACTTTGCTTACATGAGGCGAAAGTGTACATTTGCCAAATTGTAAGAAGAGCGTGTACCTTGGGCATCGTCGATTTCTTCGAAAATTCATCGATGAAAGAAAGGCAAGCATTACAGCGGCAAGGCAGATCACCGGCGAAGCCTGCGGAGCCTGCTTGGTCTTTGAGGTATTTGATATGGTCAAGGATTTGAAAGTCATCTTTGGAAAGGGTCCCTAGCGGACAATCAGTTCGAAGGGAGGTGGCATGACGCAGCCATGTGGAAGAAGAAATCTATACAGGAGCTAGAATATTGGAAAGTCCTAGATGTCCGCTCTGCAATCGGCGTGATGCGCGTTCACGAAGAATATTTGCGTGAACCTCCTAAGCTTCTTGGGCGTGTATGGGAAGACAAATGATACAAAGGAAGCCGCAGCGGGACCAGCAACGTTTGAAAGACCACGATGGACGGCATCCGGAATGGTTTCAAGGTCGTGCCAGCTACGCTCGACCAAAGAAGAAGGTCATCTTTTTGAATGCAAGCAGTATGAAGGTCCGTCTGGATTCTCGTCCAATATAAAGGGAATAATAAACATGGCGGAGAAAAAGTTCCAAAACACGAAGTCTCACGGCGCTGCGTGATTATGACACAATTCGTCCGATTGCTTTGAGGGGCCCTGGCTGCCTCCTTGTGCAGATGGTGGCAGCGCGAAAGCCATCGCTGGGCTCGCCAGTGGCGCTAAATGCGTGGCGCGTGAGCCCTGAAGTCCACGCCTGCCCTTGCGCCCGTTAGGCCCTGGAGCCAGCGACAAGCAGGGCCAGCGCCCGAAATGTAAAGAAAAAAAGCAGGAAAAAAATATATTAATTAAAATTATTAATTAATTAACCAATTAATTAACTTAATTAATCTTGTTAATTAATCTAACTAACCTGTTAATTAACCTTAATAACCTAATTAGATAAAAGGTCGATGACGAATGGGCCCCAACACTTACTGTTTGACGGTCAGCGCTATTCTAGCGACATCACCTTGACATCATCTTGGCGTCATAATGGCATTTCCTAATTAAATTAATTCTGTTAATTCTAAAATGAATTAAAACTTTGAAAATTAATATTAAATAATCCGTAGCTCGGATGAAAAACTTTCTACATGAAAATTGCTCGAGCGAAGAGGCGAATCCGGATCATAACCCGTTAGTCCACCACATCCCTAGCATAGCAAACACGCAACTTTCCCCTCCGGTTCATCTCGTAGAAAACACGGAACAGGGGATACTTTCTGGATGTTTCCCCTTCTTCACTTAATTAATTTGTTTTACTACATGTTTTCGGGGTGACATAATGGCGGACGATAGAGCTGACCGATTATGGACAACTATGATCCGGACGGTGAAGCACATATATTCGGCATCATAAGCGGCGATATTCTATATGTGCCGACCGGAGAAAGAAGAAGATGATATCTCTTCTTATCCCGAACATTGACGGTGAAGATGAAGGCGCCGTCGGCAAGATGATGCCGAACAAGCGTCGATAAGCAGCGATCTTCAAATGGAAGTAGCAACCACCTCCGGCGAGGTATATATATACATTGAGCCTCGGTGATACAAACTAACTGATTTGAATAAATATGTGTGTACTAACGCGCGACTCTCTTTCTTATTTTAGCCCTCGGCGGATCGTCGAAACAATCGATGCGTCGTCAAGCGTGGCGCAACCAAGGCGATGAAACAAGGAGAAACATGCACCATCGAGGTTGTCGACGGATTGCAACGGCAGGCAGCTGGAGCCCGCAAGAAACGCCACCAAGTTTGTCGACCAATGCGGAGCCATTGTTAGAGACAACGTCTCGATCACCGTCGAGAGTGGAATGAGCCAAAGAAGGCGCGAATTGATGGTTTCACTTTTGTCGATAAGAGAACAAAAAAGATTGCTTCAAGAAGCTTATGGAAAATTTCGTTCTACCTCGGAATACAACAAATTCGATGAGGAGGGTAACAAGATTGAGGAAAACAAGGAGAGGAGGCTAGTCAAACAGTTAAGCTCTTCATAAGATGGCGGCGCATTCCGGAAATTCAAGCAAAATCTAGCCCGTGACTTTGTCAAGCAGAACAAGACTCCGGTTTCAAGGACAATATGAAAGCTGAAACATGATTGGCCAGAATTTGTGAAGCAAAAGAAATCGGAGCAGTTCATTCAAATATCGAAAAAATAAGGAAAATCGGCTAGAAGGAGTACAATCATGTTATGGGGCCAGGAGGGTATCGCATTTGGGTGCCTAGGTTGGAGAAGATGGAGAGCGAGATGAGCGCGAGGAATCCGTCCAGTGCGGAGGATGGGACCCAAGGGCCAAAAGCTGGTGAAATGCGGGCATGGGGAGCGCTGAACCGGAGCGGGGAGTGTGTTTACGGGGCAAATTAATTAAACCCACCCAAGCCCTTATTGGCGCAATGAAGGATGCTCAACAGGGAAGATCAAGTTCAACGGAGAGGCGACAGCGGACAAAGCCCTCGGGAATCCACGAACACGGAGGGCGTGTCACGAGGCATGGGGCACATTCCGTGGAAAATAGGGTTCCCCGAATGATGACCCGTCTGATTCTGAAGCCGTAAGAGAAAGATGGATCGGGAAGCAGATGTTGTGGCGCGGTTGGCATCGGAAATGGATGTGATGAAGAAAACCATGAGTGTACTAGTAGCGAAAGAGATGCAGCTCGGTGCAGCATGAAGATCATCCAGCGGATCTCGGAAGCGGCGGAGAAGCAGCGTGGCTTCACGGAGGCCCCGGCTGGTGCGAGATGCACCGACGATCGAAATTACTGCGGGCCTCACGGTGGTGAAATTACTGCACGGAGCCTCGGTGGTGAAATTACTGCGGAGCCTCCTCGCTACCCGTGGGCGATATAAAGGAGATGAAAGAATGTCATCTGTATTATCCTATCGGGAACATGTCCATGAAGGTAGCCATCGGCAGTGCTTTACCATGTTTACAGGAGCATTCCACCACAACAACCCCATTCAAGATGGCTATGCTCGTGTCATGGTGGAGGACATAGTCCAAGGGTTTGAGGACACGGAGATTGACATTGCTACACACGAAGGGAGAAAAGACTTGGAGATGTCAGCGCCATTTCATTCTATGGCAAAAGAAGTTTATCAAGTTTCGAGGCGGCGCCAAGGACAACAAGTCCACCCCCTACGGTGGTGGTGGTGGCGGTGGCGGTGGTGGTGGTGGTGGTGGTGGTGGCGGTTCACCTACACCTCCGTCACGTCGGCCGACGCCGCCCCCGATCCACAACGTCCGGCGGGTGATCAGCCGCCGCACCCGATCCTCGTCCGCGGGTGATGGGCGCCGCCCCCAATCCACCTCCGGCAAAGGCGAAGCAGTCCTGGATTTTAACCCGGACCCTTATGTACCTAAGACCACAAAGTGCGGGCCATCACTGAAGCCTTTCCCACAAGGCCTTGGGAGCGTAGTGCCGAGGAAGTCGGCAGCGACGCGGCTGCTGATTTGGAGAAATGGAAGGCGGACTGCAAGAAGAAAAAGAGCCGAGCCCAAGCAGGTATTTTCGATGAGCAAAAGAAGTGGGCTAAGTCATTTTGAGCACACCGTCCCAAGCCATGAAGAATCTGCTGACGACTATGCCGTGAACTTGAGGCAGGCACTCATGTTCAAGGAGAACAAAGAGGCGGGAGAAGGCGAAAGTAAAAAGCGGAAACAAGTTGCCCAGCTCTGGGAACAAAGTAAACAATCGATTGCCCGCTTGTAGTGGAAGCCTTACATCCGGATGACCCGAGATCATACAAGCTGCGACAACACAGGGATTGGTATGTGAGTGCGAGAGAACAAGCGGCCAACTTAGGTATTACTCTTCGTGAACTGTTAGGCCTTGATGAGGCGCCCGATGAAGGAGGTAGTAATTACATATGTCAGAATGGGCCTCTCGTCGAGCCTGCGGAAAAGGATCTACCTCCACAAATGAAAGGTCTGCTGAAATGGTACAAGGGTTACATAAAAATAAAAGCCAAAGAATATATTTATGCGGAAGTTAGACATGAGCATCACTTCAAACATTACTATGTACAAATTGAACTGAGTGAATTGTTCCAGCTTTTCAATCTGCTGAGCTCGACAAATCTATCATCGATTTTTCACGTTACGTAAGTGATTTATTAATTTCTACCCCATCTCGTTCATATTGCCTGCACTATATATATGTCCTAACTATATTGTTGTGTTAGCTATTATACATGCAAAATGAAGATTAAGGAATGCATAGTAAGGAACATCCATGATGTTGGGTTCATTGACCCACACATCGTTAATGGACATGTGTTGGGCGTCACCCCCCTTGACGTGGAGGCAGACACTGTGGCAGTTTCTTACAAAGCAGGAACTCAAAAGTGATATTCTATTTCCTTACCATTTTGAGTGAGTGTTTACTGTCTTGAGCACATTCTCTTTTGTTTACTCCATGCATGGTATGTGGCGGCTAATCGATGAGTTATGCATGACGTCTTGTGCATGTATCGTGTCCGCATGTACCCTTTGGATTCTGCTAGTAATTAAAGTTAACACCTCGAATGTCTAGTCCACGACTCTCGAATATGGATCCAAAGCTTTGGGGCAGCATGAGAAGAATCTGAAGTAATTATTTTCATTCATTTGCGCTCTATATCGATCGGCCTATTTCGTTCATTTCCTAATATCAAGTAACTAATAACTCTCTTGTTCATTTAATTTTCTTTGCCTCGTAGGGTTTGGAGGCGGTTACGTAGATACAAAGGTCGGTGAATTCAAAAAGAGCTAGAATTCAAAAGGTCAAAGGCTAAGAATCTGGGGATATTCAGCCACGGAGACCAATCTATGTGGATACTATATGCGTGAGATGATCGGAGATACACCTCGGCGGGTTCGAGTGATACCAATGCTCGAGAGAATAACCTCGGTGGGCGCTTAGTCGAGAAGCTCGCTTCGACCACTTCAAGAGGAACTAGCTGGATGGTTCAGCAGGAAGTCCTCCATCCTAAAGGAGAACACTATTACGAGGGCGTAGAACTTTATATGGATTAAATCATGTATGGAAACTTGTTCAAAATTGTATATGGTCATCCGATGATATTGAATATATATTGTATATTCCTCTTGAATTCTTTTGGTTCTAATTTCAAATTTATTTGAAATTGTACATTCATATGCATGTATGTAGTACCGTAGAATATATGAAACTCCTTCAAAATTAAAATAAAGCACAAAAGAAATAAAACAATACAAATTAAGCAGAAAACAGGTTTAGGGGGGCTAAAACCCTAAACACATGGCGGCCTTTAGTCGCGGTTGGCGAAGAACCGCGACTAAAGGTCCTCCGCCCGACAGCCGCTGGCGCCCACGTGGGCGGGCCGTTAGTCGCGGTTCTTAGCAGCCGCGACTAAAGGTGAGGGGCTTTAGTCACGCTTATTTGGTCGCAGTTGCGCAACCGCGACTAATAACGGTGCGAACGCGACCAAAGGCCTTTTCCACCAGTGGAAGGCGTAGTTGGTGGGTCCTAGCGATCGAGGGAAACTTTTTCACGAAATCGGTGGCCCGTCCGGTGGGTCCCATTGTCGGTGGAGGAATCATTATTTTTCGGCGTAATAAGGAGGCACTTCCTTCTGCGGCCGTTGTTATACTGTCGGCCTCTCCGCATCACAGTCCACGTCCGATGGAAGTCGTTCCTTGACCACATTGACCACGCGCGCGCCGAGAGCACCACGGCCGTGGGCGACCCATGAGCCTAGGAAGGGGCGACTCGGGCAGGGAAAGGCTTGCGAGTGGATGCCTGCGAAGAGAAGTACAGTGTTCACTGGTTGACTGCGGTGTGAGCCTCTTTGTCTCCGTAGATTAACAGGGGGTGTGGGTGAGTAGAGGGATGGCCTGGCCAGCGGTGGGAGTAGTAGGGGGCGGTGAGGCCTCCGCGACATCACAGCCGGCCATGGGAGGCAGGAGCATGCGGCACGACCGGCGCTGGTTTGGGCGGTTGGAGCAAGAAGACTAGAGGTTGAAGAAGCACTACAACCGTTGGATGAACATCGTACGATAACAGGAGCTAGAATCGTTCGTATTGACTAAGTTGACAAAGCGCTCCGTCCCTGTCAACTTGGTAGGCCCACAAGTAGTCAGCCTCCTAGTATGCTGGGTTCCAGCTGGTAGGGGGAGTATTCATTTTTTTTGTGCGTAATAAGGAGGCACTTCCTTGCATGCGAAGATAGCTGGTGGGTCCGACAAGTCAGCGGGGGGCACATTTTTTTCGCAAAATACAGAGGCCCTTCCGGTGGGTCCCAGATGTCAGGTGGAGGAATCATTATTTTGCGCGTAATAAGGAGGCATTTCCTTGTGTGCGGCCGTGGACCCAGCTGTCAGCCTCTCCACGCACAGCTTACTTCCGATGGTGTCGTTCATTGACCACGTTGACCACGCCGTGCGGCGCATCAAGGTGGTGGACGGCGGCGAGGCCCCGGACAACAGCAGGCGGAGATGGGAAGACACAGGAGTAGAGTCGCAGAGCGGAGAGGTGTCTGAGGTTAAGCGGTTCTAGTGCGGTGTGGTTCGGCGGTCGGTGGAGAAGAACAGGAGGTGTGGAGGTTGGAGGGATGGCCTGGCCAGCGGTGGAGTAGCAATTCATAGCGAAGCGTGCTAATGAGCTGCTAGCAGCGGGAGGCAGGAGGTGGTCGGCGGCTGGAGGAAGAAGGCGAGAGATTGAAGATGGATGCGGCCGTTGGATGCGTTAGGTTCTCGGTGAGGTGCGTCGACTGCAAATTAAAATTTTCCCTACGCAGAACATCCGGAACATGCTACGGAGATGGATCACGATTCGTTACCACTAGGCAGCGCGATGCCGTGCGGAAGAAGAGTTGGGGCAGCGCGTCGCGTGGATCGTCTCCTCCTTGTTCGATCTCCCTCGAACAGCGGTCGTCCGATCCCGTACAAGTTCGCGGAGCGGCGCAAGTGCACCGCCTCTAACGGTATCGGCGTGCAGGAGGAACACCGTGCGGCGGACTGCTAGGTCCGATCACGATCGGCGGCAAGTGGGGTGGCTATTTGCAACACATGCAAACCCTAGTCGCAGCACCGAAGCGATCAACCGCATGAATGTCGCACCTCCACTTTATATAGGCGTCCGTCGCGGGCTCAACACTTGGGCCTCGCCACGGACCCTAAAACAAAGTCTACTCGATCACGTTCTATTCGATTCGAACTATTCCGACCGGTGTCCTGAGCGGACCTCGTAGGTTCCTTCCCTAAGCGCGCGACCCCTTAGGTTCAAGCGGCTTGGTCATGATTCGGATTACCTCCGGACTACATGGCTGGTAGCGGCCTCTAGCAAGGCGTGCCGACCACGGGAAGATGAAGAAGCTGGTTAGGCGAACACTGCCTGGCGTGTCACATACATTCCCTTTGCCGCCGACGATATATGTTATCGGGCTCAAAGGCGAGGAACTGTCATCCTTGTGCTAGCAACCTCTTTCGTTCGGTGATACCGACCCTTTGTCCGGATTATCTCATAATCCTTGTCGCATGGCCATCTTTGTTCTGGTCGTTTCACACAATGGGCCTAAAGTATATCTCTCTGATCGGAGGGCAAATCCCATCTTGCTCGACCATGTCTGCAGCATGGGACTGGACAAACCGAAACCTACCTTTGTAACTACCCGATCACGGAGTAGCGTTTGAGTCGACCCAAAAGCAAGTCTGTCACCATCTCGAAAACATCGTCAGCTCAGGTCTTAGGACATAGAGCATTATGTTGTACTAGAGACTCACAGATGACATATCGCTGCGTCTCATAGTTGGGTCTATCCGACTCGGACCTTATCTCGACTCAGATCCGACTATGTCGAATCCGACCAGACCTTTCCAAGTCCATATTATCCGGTTAGCATCCAATGCTCCATGGCTAGTGAGACCGAGCCATCGACCGTGTCATATGCTAGTCTAGTCGGCTGCGCGTCCACACAGCCCCTTTGACTAGGGACCTTTTAGGACAGTCATCATAGAATGCATAGTCCCACAAACAAGTCACGTACTTGCTGATACACATCATTGATAATGTCCAAGGACTATCTTTATTCATAAACACATAGGAAATATCATCATACATGATTGCCTCTAGGGCATATCTCCAACAGTATGTAAATCCAACGGCTAACATGTCAGAATCATTTGTTGACTAAATTTACAACGACTTGCATTGGCTTCGACCTATTGGCCAACATTTCAGCCTCCAAAAATGTGGCACGTATTCAACCCATTTTTTTTCCAGAATTTACAGTCTTTTTTTGCGCGGTAGAATTTACAGTCAATTTGATCTTTTTTTGAATTACAGCCATTAGCTGGGCTGGGTGAACAACTAATGTAGCTTTCATGCGGCCCATTTATTTTATTTCCTTAAAAATTACAGGCCATTTGCACTTTATCTAGATACACGATTTTGCTGGGCTGATTCTAATTATAATGTTGGGTTGGGCCAGCAATGTTATCAAAAAATAAAAAAGGGCTGAGCATTTTGTTATAAATATATTTAAATAATAAGTGATATTATTACATTCGTCCTTAAATCTTACCAAGCTTTTGTACACAATCACTAGGATTTTCGTGCCAAAACAATCCAGGATTTTATTTGTTAAGAAATTATTTTTATAATTAATAAGATGTGGGATATTGTTTTCTTACATATGTAAGTATCTGTTAAATATATGATGACAATAAAAATAATATATAATAACATATAAAATAATTTAAATATATATAATATAGTTAAAAGGGAAACATAAGTTGTACCTGGCGTTCCTATTCTTATATAGAAAAATAGAACAGACCGTTGCGTTTTCTTCAAAAAATACATAAATTGGGCTGCCAAAAATAAAACCTCGGATGGGAGGTCCATAGGCCGGTCGATACATGACGGCCCTAAGAAAATACAAACAGGCCCTCCCATCCGAGGTCGTGGGCTGCGCATGTTAAAAATGAAAGCCTAGACAGGGCAGCCCAAAACCACGTCCAACACTTGCCAAAACTCCGTCCCTCGTTTTCTCGTGTTTAGCACACTCAACATTGTGTGGGCATTTTGTTATGCATCATATGAAGATGTGCTATGCATGAATGTTGATCAGCATGATGTTAACTGGCTGGTAGTTCCATTTTCGACCATGAATAAAACTTCCAACATGATGTTAACCCTGTTTGAAAAGGCCGTGTTAATATAAATGCTCTGCCTCTGAAAGTTGCAGTTTCTTATCTGAAACTGAACTTGCAGTTTCTTATCTGAAACTGAAACTTGCAGTTTCTTCTCATCTGCACTTTTATACTCCTATGAAACTACATTTTTTTAAGTGCTAAAAATAGATCTCTAGAATTCATAAAATTCTTCATATGCTCAATACTGCAAATCTGAAATTCAAAAGACATTCATATCTGAAAGTACTCTCAAAATACACAACACAAAACACAATTCACAACCTGCAAATACTGACAACCCTAAGCTCCTCGACAATTCACAACCTGCCCGACTATTGGGCTGGGGGGATCCCCTCCTATTCTCTCGGCGAGACAGCCGCCCGTGAGACGATGTGAGCGGCGAGGGAGGCGATGGCGGGGAAGCGTCGTCAGACCAACTGCTTTTCTCCTCTTGCAGTTGGGTTCGGTCGACGAAGACTCCACCGGCTCGCTCTGGCAGGACACCCTCACAAGCGGCACCACTGTAGATGCTCGATCCTTCAATCTCGGTGGATGCTCCATCTGGGATCGATACTCCACCACCGCTCCCTCACGATCGGATTCGGTGAATCTGTTTGCTCCATGGCCCGGAGGAGCAGCTCTATGTACTCGCGCGACTCCCTCAGGAGTATCGCCGCCTTTTCACTCTGTTGCAGATATTTGGCCATGGATGTCGCCGTCGCGCTAGTTGGTCCTTGTTGTCAAACCAAGGCTGTATCTCCAACATCCTAGCTAGCTTCACGGGGTCGCCGTCTGCGATCCTCACGTGTCGGTTGTACTCCTCCATCGATCTACTTCTCCACAACACCTTCATGCTTGGCGGTGGTTTTGAATGGAAGAGGAGAGGCGGCGCTGGTTTTGGATTAGAACGGGAGAGGAGCGGCGCTGGTTTTGGACTGGAGCAGAGAGGAGGAGGCGGTGGTTTTGAAATGGAAGAGGAGAGGAGCGGCGCTGGATTTAGATTGGAGCAGGAGAGGAGCGGCGGTGGTTTAGATTGGAGCAGGAGAAGAGCGGAAGAAGCGGCGCTGGTCTTGGAAGTATTTTTTGTTGTTTTGCGTATTTTGGGTCAAAGTTTGACCACGTCTTGTATGTGACAAGCAAAATGTGAATGCATGTCACCAAAAATTGTATCGTTTGGTTCGTATCTGAATGTACTTTCAAATTATATTATTTTTGCAACGTATAACATATATTTTATGTGCGAAAATCATGGTCAATTATGACCCGAATAAAAGGGA
Organism: Aegilops longissima; assembly: GCA_021605205.1. NCBI lineage: Eukaryota > Viridiplantae > Streptophyta > Magnoliopsida > Poales > Poaceae > Aegilops > Aegilops longissima. Next base: position 27,870 of record JAHIAM010003093.1, read on the forward strand.
GACTAGTTAATGTGGGGTCGCTTTCTTAATTGAAGGGTAAATTGATTTTGATTTTGATCCAGTCCTGTGCCTTGACCCTCTCGCCCAATCCTAAATCGCTGCCTGACGCTCCTCTCCCTCTTCTCCATTGCAAAACCACCTCCTCTCCTCTCCATCATCTCCATTCCAAAACCACCGTCTCGCCTCTCCCTCTTGATCTTCTCCATTGCAAAACCACCTCCTCTCCTCTCCATCATCTCCATTCCAAAACCACCGTCTCGCCTCTCCCTCTTTGATCTTCTCCATTGCAAAACCACCTCCTCTCCTCTCCATCATCTCCATTCCAAAACCACCGTCTCGCCTCTCTCCTTTCCAAAACCACCTCCTCTCGATCATCTTCTCTCCATTGCAAAACCACCTCCTCTCCTCTCCATCATCTCCATTCCAAAACCACCTCCTCTCCTCTCCCTCTTCTCTATTGCAAGACCATCATCTCTCCTCCCATCTTCCAAAGCTAGCACCGGACCACTCGTAAGCGACATCTATGGAGAGGATGCAGCGAATGAATCAGGCGAGATCGCCGGCGGCGACCAGGCAAAGTTAGCCAGGTTGAAGGAGATCCTTAGTTGGTTTGACAATGAGTGGGAGATTTCAAGGGCAGTGCGGGCCATGTGGCAATGTATGCGAAAAGAGCGAGACGGCGGCGATGTACATGTACTCCTCAGCGGCAGTCACGCCGCAGTCCTCCGAGTTCATCGAGTATCTCCTATGGGCGATGGAGCAGACAGATTCACCCGAGGCGACAGTCAGTTGGAGGTGGTGGGCGTACAGGTCGAAGGTCGAGCACCCAGAGGGTAACAAATCGATCGAGTATGTTGTGCCGTTCGTGAGGGTGCAGAGCCAGCCGGAGCCACAGGAGTATTCGTTCTCCCACCGCAAGAGGAGGCCGGATGGCGCGACGTTGCTTCCCCGACGTTCTCCACGGTTCCCTTGACGCTCGCCTCGTTTCAACGGCGGTGGTAGGGTTTAAGGTAAGCTTCGCACTAACCTAATCTTCCACCTGCTCATGCTTACAATCAGTGTGACAGCTAATGAAAATCATGCTTACAATCAGTCTCCGAGTACTACGCCAATCACCCTAAAATAGCTCTGGACCTTTGGGTCAAAGTTGTGACACAGTGTACAAATAAAGAAAAATAGATTGGTGCTTCTTTAGAAAAGAGTACTCCTAGAAAACTGCCAATATAAGCTACTAGTATTTGGTTAGAGGATTTGCTGCCGAGAAAGATCCGTCCACAGAGAGCGCCACACATCCCACTGGTTGTGGTGGATGCCAATGCATGCATGCAACATGGTTGGTGTCGGTAATTTTTACTTGGCACACCTCGCACTCTGCATATATGCCGGTTCCCTACGTACATTTGTGCAGTTCCACCAAAATGCAGCTGAATAACCCTGTTTGCACAGATAATGAAAAAGCGTGATTACATTATAGTGGCACTAAATAGAAGAAAATATTGCGATAGTATCATAGTATGCCATGCTGCGAGGCGAGATGGGCCTGCGGCGCCTCATCTGATGCGCCTCATCTTGGACATCGTCCCAAGTCTCCCAGATACACCTTACGCGGTGATGAACATCGGTGTACAACAGATAGTACAAGGAGGCGCCTTGAGACATTCAAATCTCTATTTTGTACATATCAACTAAAATTAAGCACCCAGTTTGCGAAGCGCTTAAACATTAACAATGGGACTAGTTGATGAAACATACTTTAACAAAGAGAAGCACTTTCTTTATCTACATTGGAAATGAAATGATAGAGATGACACTCGCTCTATTTTAACTGTATTATTACTTCATTTTATCGGTGACACTAGAATTGAGCAGGTGGCAAACGAGGTGTACCGTGCGCCGCAAGGATGGAGGCGGGGTGCTTAGGCGGGATCTTTGAAGCTGGCTCTTTCAGTCACCAACATGGATGATTCAATTCATGGGACCTTTTGGTGCAGTTCACCTAAAATGAAGCAATGTCCCGTGAGCTAGCAGCTTCTTCAATTTTTTTTAAGAAAAGGGCTCCAGCCCCGGTTCCATTTCCATCAGAAAACGAAACCCACAGAGCTTCTTCTTCATTAGTTGCAATAAAATTGAGCAACATCAAGGTTGGTTGTGAAGCTCCTGGAATGCTCAACTATAATTTGGATATCATTTGTGCAGTTCAACTAAGATTGAGCGTGAAATGTATATCTCTGTTTGCACAAAAAAGGTGGAAAGGAGGGTGACTAACAAGTAACAAGTGATGAAACATGCATCAAATGAAAAGAAGCATGTTCCTTATCTGAATGGCAATCCTACAAGGACAATAGCAATTTCTAAAGCAGTGGCATTGCTAGATATTAGTGTGGGCATCAGGATTAACTATGCCAACTATTAAATACGACATTACTTTGGGCACGGGAGAGTAGGCGGACCAGGACAGTTGCATTTCTAACGAAAAGAACCAACTTATCTTAATGGGAAATTTTAGCAGGACATGTAAAGAAGTGCCATTGATTCATATTACTGGAGGCATTACATTGAAAACAACATTGGTTTAACGTGTCCTTACTTTTAACGGTCGATTGCTACATTTTACCGGTGGCATTACATAAGAGTGGCTCGGGGCAACAAACATCGAACAGGATATCCGGGTTGGTCCCATTTTTGTTCGGTATAGCCACCTTATCTTGTGTGAGGCTAGCAAATCTAGTGCTGGACTTACTCTGTTGACTTGTCCCCAGTCCCCACTTTCTTTCCTTTTTCAACCAATAGATCGGGTTTATATTGAGTTTGTCTGTGTTTCCTTTATTTCCTATTAGACCTAGAGACCAGTTGGATAGCAGGTCTCTGCTACTTTTCGCCCCATTATTTCCTCTTTCGACCAAGTCCTAGATTCAGGTAACAAATCCTCCCCACCCCCACCCCTTAACCCCTTTCTTCCTTGTTTGAACCAAGTAGTACTAGATTCGAGTGCATGAACTAGTTTTACCTCTTAAATGTAAAAAATTAGGTGGTTTTGAACAGCCGATCGATCCTATCTCTGAGGGGCACGAGAAATAGTAAAAGTTACAAATGCAGCGACGTCGGGAGCTCGGGAAATAAACAAGGCGGTTTGAAGGAAGTTATACGATGGTCGCGGGATGTCGCTAGGTGGGCGGCGGGAGCGCGGATCTGCCCACACTACGGCAGCGAGGAAGAAGAGGTCGGAGGCCCTCCCTCGCCAGTGGTGCTTGGGAGAGAACGGCAAGGCAGGCTGATCGGGACGCGCCCAACAGTGGGTAAGAGCCGTCGCCGAGGACGACCGCGTGAACGTTGCACCTTCTCACCTTCCCCGGCGGAGAGGATCCGGCTGGATCTGTGACCAGCGGTGAGCAGAGAGAGAGAGAGAGAGTGTGGCCACCGCTGTCGTGTTTAGATCTGGAGAGGCCGAGACGGTGTGAAGAGAGCAACACTAGCAAGCAAGCGCGGAGGCTCCTGCCTATATAGTGGAGTAGTACTTAGTTTTCTTTTGTCTACCGGAGCCGGCTTGACCTCGTCAATGACTGTCGAGAAGTCTTCATGCACGTGGCCCGGAGGCGCAGTTGTCGTCATTTTGATCTGAAGCGCCGGATTATAACATATAACACGAAAAAATACCACATGACAAGAAATCATAAGCTCACTGGCCAAAGGAGACAACATGAATCCCGACGGACAAACTAGACGAGGAACAAAGCTCAAATTAAAGATAAACTTGTAGAAAAGGGGTCCGTCGATAGATGTCCTAATTAACATAGCCGACTTGACCTAGATGGCAGCCGAGTAGTCACTATTCGTGCATGTGCCCCCAATGACTAGCCCAACTTAGTTGTCGCTGTTTAACCCTCGCAGTGATCCGAAGCACATGACACATAATTTTGCGAGATGACAAGAAACCTTTTTTTAGATTTCTCACCACAACTACAGCCATGTACAACACAGCCTGCACGATATGTAGACGATAGCCAATCCAGGCGTGTCTGCTGGAGTATGGTCACATGCATGGACGAACTGATCTTCCGTGTCTTGCAGGGATCGTCCAGGCACCAACGTAGTACAACACTTCTCTAGTACTATCGCTCGTCTCCCTCTTCTATTAAGTCACCCGACTTGCGGGGCGAGGAGTGTGCCTATGGTCGGTTCTCAATTGCCGTCCCACATGTGTGTGCGACGCAATATGGCGCGCGTTCCATTCGGAGAGCAGCGTGCCGAACGACCGACCGTCTGGGTGCGACGCGAACGCGACGTGCGTCTTTGTATACTCCGTACATGTGTACCGCCGTTTTCTAGGCGCTTTGCTCCATGGCGCTGGCGCAATCCATGGATACAAAATTAGTATACTGTATACTATTTAAAAGTAGAGGGCGGGCTTTTCCTGCCCGGTAGGCGGCGGGACAGTTCCGCCTAGTCGGTTCGACAGAGACGCGAGAAGAGCGAGGGAGTAGGCTGCTGCAAGCGTAGGGCTGTGTGATTTGACAAATGAGTTCTTTGCTGGACAGGTGGGGCCCGTGATTTGACTTGCCATTATCATTTTAAGCTGCGGCCTTCGACCGGCGTGAGTCTCCCGATTCTGACCACCTCCATACAGGTGCCTCTCCCAATGCTCCACCATGTAGTAGTAGAGGCTGGCTCTTGCATGAGAGCCCACTTCTCCACTTTTCCTTGCCTCTCTTTCCTCCACATATGCAAAATGCCATGTAAAGCGGCAAAGCGCACTATTGTACTTACTTGCTCCTACAGGTGCTTAAGCTTGCCACATAGGCATAAAGTCTGATGTGGCGAGTTAATCAAGAAGAGAGAGACTAGTTTGGTGACCCAAGGAAGAAACGGTGCTAAGCGCGTGTACCTAGGTGAAAAGACAATTTTGAGGCTAGTTGTAATGGTAGTATCATAGCTTGTATCATGCATGTCAACTAGGCAATTTTGATGAGGTGTCATAAAATTAAATGAAGAAAAAGAGGGTTGAGTATCATATCATGATACTATATCATAATAAATGCTATACTACTATGTGTCATGCATGGTAATAAATAAAGTACTACATGATGCTAGTATATGATACTATTACAACCAGCCTGAGTCTATAGCTAATTATATCAAGTACTACCTCCCTAATGCATAGTATCATATACTAGTATCATATGTATATGCATTAGGGAGGTAGTACTTGATGAGGTGTCATACACTAGTATCATATGCATGATATTAGTATATGATACTTCCCATTACAACCAGCCTGAGTCTATAGCTAATTAAATGAAGCAAACTTAGCAACACCATTTCATTGGAAGAGGTCACTCCTTGGCAAATGCAATAAATACTAGTACTCCCTGTGTCCCATAATATAAGAACGTTTTGGCACTACACTAGTGTCAAAAATGTTCTTATATTATGAGACGGAAAATCTACGAAGAAAAAGATAGAGAGGAGTAAAAAATACACTTATAGCCAACCTTGTTGTAGTATGAGTGACTAAGTGATGACTATGTATGACATGCCAACATCGGATAGCCTAACGCACCGTGTTAAATCTCCAAGAGGCGCGACCGCATGAGCGACGATGATGGTCGTGGTAGGCGCGACCATGATACGAACTCTTGGCAGCCTTGGATCTGAATCAAGCGGTCGCATGCTAAGTTGCTAAAAATTTGCAGAATAACCCTCCTTGATAGGATATTCACCCATTGGTCTAGAATCACGCCATGCAACCGTTCGATCTCCGATCCAAGGGCTCTCGGAAGCCCGTATCATGGGAGATGAAAGCCACTACCCTGCCGTTCGCCGCGGCTGGCAGTTCACTCCTACTCGTCCCCGCACGTCCTTTAATACTACGGCGGTTCGCTCCTAGTCATCCCGTCCATTCACATTACGGCAGTTCCACTAATCCTAACCCTCCTCCCAAATCCATGGCATCCCAAATCTCCCCGATCGGCGGTGAGTACAAGGTTAGAACCATCACCGGCGATGAGTTCGACGTCATCTACACCCGTTCTTCCGCGACGGTGAAAGGATGCTTTTCTCGCTTCAGACGCATGTTCGAAGACTCACATGATGAGTGGGTCACCGGGCTAGATGTTGAGTACACCACAGTCGTGGGATGAGAGAAGGATCTAAAGGACGAAGAGAGGAAGAAGCCCGCCGTGATCCAGGTTTGCGTGCATGACTTATGCTTGGTCTACCACATATGCCATGCCGACGTTGAGTGCCAGGATTTTAAGGACTTCCTCGAGAGCAACCTAGTCAAATTCGTTACTGTAGACTTTGGTAACGACAAAGAAGTCTTGCGTCGGATAGGCCTCGTTGTAGGCAACACCTTCGACCTCCAAAAGAATCGGCTGGTGTCCTCTCGTCAGCCTTCAATGCTGACCCTGGCAGGAGCCATGGTTCATCCTTCGACGATGGCGGAGAAACCTCCATACACGTTTCATCGTCATGCATGGCAGCGGAATGTACTAGATATAGACCACATCCAGTACGCTGCAATGGATGGCTACCTTTGTTTCAATATCTACAAGGTTTGGATGAAGAGCAACAGCCAAGTTGGCGGTTCAAGCAAAGAAGTATCGGCCAAGAGGAAGAGGGACAAGGGCGAAGTCGAGGGCGTGGGCGAGGACTCCGAGTAAGGTGGCAGTGTCGTTGCTCATGGTGGTTCTAATGCAGGTGTCTACGGAATAGTTGCAAAGTTTAATTTCAGGTGTGCTTAATTTAATTTGAGGGGTGTGTTGTCTTTGAGCCCCAATGAGAACTATGTTATGTTTCTTCTTGTTACTTTAACTCTTCAGTAAGTACATACTAGTATTTCTTACATTTCATCTTTTAGTTGGTATAGTACTACCACTCGTTTATTCACATTATATATGTACAATATATATGGCCAACATCATATAGCCAACCGTTTAGTTGTCAAAGAATTTCAGGGTGCTTAGTTTTGTCAAAGAATTCCAGGGTGCTTAGTTTTATTTGAGGGGTGGGTTGTGCTGGACACCATTATTGTGACTAGCCTTTTTAATAGTACTATATGCATAATTTGGCGACGAGCGCTCTCTATATGTACCACCTTTTTTTTAATTTCAAGTTTTGCTCCATGGCGCAATCCATCGATACTATTGCTGTACAAAAGTATACATTTTTTAAAAGGCTAGAGGGCGGGGCAGTCTAGCTTGGTCGGTTTCACGAGAGGCGAGGGCCTTTGTGATTTGAAGGCTCATTACTGCTGGAAGGCGGGGCCTTGTGATTTGACTGCTTGTATAAATGCACCGACGACCTGATCGAGGAGGAGCAAAGAACCGTGCGGTATACTCAAGTTTTCCACTTGAGTAGTACTGCGACGGAGGAGCACGAAACACGGCAGCCCAGTGCCATATGGCGATAAAAATGATCTAATTTGCTAGTCATCTCATTGTTAGCATTGTTCTATTCATTCCCTCAAAAAACAAAAACCATTGTTCTATTCATGCCTCGCAGAGAACGTGACACGTGCGGCGAAACACCCGAAGCAAAAGATGAAACACAGCAGCAAAAGAAGAAGGAAGATTATCACCCCAAATGATCTAATTCGCCGCGGAGTCGTAACTGCTTCTTCATCGCCTCCACGACCTCCATCTCCTTGCGCGTCTCCTCCGCCATCTTCTTCATTCTGTCCATGACGCGGGATTTCTCGACGCGAGCCTTCATCATCTGTTCCACGGCCGCATTACGTACCTTGACAGCAGCCGGGTGCTCGATGCGGAGCTTCGCCAACTCCTCCTTCTATTCCATGACGAGGGCCTGCAGCATCTTCATCGAGGAACTACTATTCTCATGCAGCTTCTTCCAGCCGGCGTTCTTCTCCTTCAACAGGTCGATCTCGTGGCAGAGCTTCGCCTTGTCCTCCTGAAGTCGCAGGATTTCGCCGGTCGCCTTCTTCTCCGAGGCAATGCTCTTCTTGGCAGCATCACCAAGCCGGCGGTCAACTCCCCTGCTGATTGAGCTCGGCGGGCATGTCGTCGAGGCTCTCCTTCACAACTCCGTCAAGCCTTGGATGAACTCCTTCGCTTATTGAGGTGCTTATTGAGCTGATCGGGCATGCCGTCGAGGATAACGACTCCAGCTCCGCCGCCTCGGCATGTTCGCCTCAGCGGCTAGGCGCTCACAGGAGCCATCGCCTGCCGTGAGAGATCTTTCGAGGTCTCTGCGTGGCGGCGAGCCCTCTCTTTTTTCCGCAGCCTTGGTTGCCGCTCCTTATTACGAGTAGTTCTCGACCTAGAGCTCTGCTCACGGCCATGGCAAGCGACGGACGAAGAAGAAGCACTTATGAGGAGGAAAGGTAGAGTAATTTTGGTTAGGTAGTTCCCTTTTATAACCTAAGTACTAGCACTAGTAGTACTAATACCTGCATAGTGGGAACACGTTCAGGTTTGGTATGTAGTACTAGTAGGTGTGAGCAGGCTTTCGAATGTGATGGGAACAAGGTAAAGATTAATTGATGGTTTTGGTTTGAGGCCAAAGCGGCTCCCGATGAGTTTAGTGGAACATAAATTTCAAGTAGACTACACTGCTCAAATCGTAAATATTATGTTCTTGTCAAAATTGGCACAAAATCTGAAGGAGACCAATGGAAGTACTACTAGCAACCCACGATTTAACTACTCGCATGCGCAGTGGAGTAATAATGTCTTTCTTCCGCCCTCCGTCCACTCAATTTGCATGCGCTGTATTAATTGACCATCAATGAAGTGAACGACTTTACGCGTCAAATTATCACATGGGGTGGATCTTGGTACAAAATTGCGTCCGCCCGTGTACCCGCGTGTGCGTGCGAGGAATGAGTGCGTGCGTGGCGTGCGTGCACATCTTAACCGTGCATGTACCGCCGGTATGGCTCGGGGAGGGCAGTACATTCTTACGGAACCAGCAACACGTCACTGTGATCAATCCACGCAAGGAGGTCGCGACAACGCCTCCACATGTGCCACGTGGCTTCATGAACTGTAAGAGAGACACGTGTAGCGTGCCATTGGTATTCTAATTTCGTGTTTTGCACATACTCGAAGTACTAGTAATTTACGTGCATTGCGCGCATCAGATTTTGCAACCAAATTATGAATAAATACCACACTATAGCATGTAAGCTCTTAGTCATATATGCGTGATGTAGCCCTTCGTTTAATTCTTATAGTTCATCTCATTCAAAATCAAATTAGTTTTTATAAAAAAGCTAAGAACGCGTGAATAGGAAAAACATGGGATTATAGTGGAATGTCGTATTGAATCCTACAGGATTGTACGAGTGTTTGATTGTGCATAGAAAAAACAAAGAATTCTTTCAAAGAGGCTTTAGTGGATGGGATGTTTCCTATGAAATCTAGTGCAAATGAATCATATGGAAAAATTCCTATGGTTTACAATCCTACGAATCAAACAACCAAGATAGGAAAAATTCCTAATGATTAGAATCCTCCAAAATTCCTTTGAGAATCCTTTGAATCAAAGAAGCCCTTAATCTATTTTATGATTCATGGAATTGTGCGTTGTAAAGCATAAAGTAAAAACAAATAATGGCAATTCAACTAGAAAAAAAGTTTGGGCAGTTATGATACGGAAGATTCTAGAACAAAAGAGAACCACTGTTGTTTTGAGGTTTGTGCATTATGCTTAAGTTCAACCATGGAGTCGCTAGATTGTACATGTGGCAAAATCCGGTGGGGGCTAGAAGATGGTGCGAGGGGCGAGTGGAGGAGACTATGAAGGAATGCACAAGTGCGAGATCGATATTTAGAGAGAGAGGCGAACACGTGCGCTGTTGTTGTGATGGCGGAGCCATGAAAAATAAATGAGCTAGGGGCCAAGCATTGCTAATCCTTTACGAGGAGGGTCAATTCATGAAATTAAACCTTTTTAGCAGCAATTGTCTAATGATCACATTCATATTAGCCTCGATATATAGTGATGTTAGGGGGCAGGGCCCTTACCGCCCCCTGTCTTCGCCATTGTGCACGCATCCCGAGAGATGAAGCGGAAGGCATGGATGATGAGAGGGGCGTTGGATATATAATTAATGTGGGTGTATTAGCTATTTATGTTAATCCTATATAGAGAGGTACAGATTGATCGATGTGGGCGTGGGAGAGGTATAGATTGATCGATGTGGGCGTGGGAAAGAGGTGAGACCTCCTTTGGATATATCGATTGATCGGTTTGTGTGGAAAACTATGAAAGACCTAGCTATATACACACATACATAGAGGAACATCGATCGTTGCGCATGCACGCGTGAGAGATAAAGAATGCCGGTATGAGGAGAGGGGATGTGTGTGGGTGTGTGCCTTCATGGGAGACCGACCTGAAGAAAAAGATTGCATGCGTCACGATAGATAATGCCATTGGTAGTGTGTGTGCATGCATGCACGAGAGAAAGTTAGTGGTACAATTATAAAGAAGACTACTGTGTGGGTGTAAAAGAATAGGTGAGGTCATAATCAATGTAAAGTTGAATTCAAATATTTGAATAAGAGATCCTGATGTTTGAAACCCATGCATGCATGAATATAACGGAGATCTGCGCGGTGTGCTTTGGAAGCGAGCATGTTGTAATGTATACACATTGAACAAGGTCGACTGATTTGAATTTGAGATACCGATGGCAGACATCATTTGCCCATGTCGCATCCGTGCATGTAATTGGAGATGATGGGCGGCTTTGCATCACATATCTATATCTATACCCTATATATATATATTATATTATATATATTTTTATATTGTGTAGGTAACTTTAACTTTGAAAGATGGTGCGTTGGATGAGGCGAATCCGAAGGTCCAAAGATGGCAAATTTGAGCACTATTGGCGTTGGATATCATCTAGATTCCACCAGATTTCGCCACATGTATAATCTAGAAGACTCCATGGTTGAACTTAAGCATAATGCACAAACATCAAAACACAAGCACTTCTTATTTGTTCTAGAATCTTCCGTATCATAATTGCCCAAATGTTTTCTACATGATTTGCCATTATTTGTTTTTACTTTATGTCTTACAACGCACAATTCCATGAATCTTAAAATAGATTAGCTTTCTTATAAAAACTAGATGATTTTGAATGAAATGAACTATAAAATTAAGCGAACATCTACATCATGCATATATGACTCAAAGCTTGCATGCTATAATGTGGTATTTATTCATAATTTGGTTGCCAAATCTCATGCGTGCAATGCACGTGTACCTTACTCTAGTCTAAATGGTGTTTGTGTGTGTGTTGTGCGTGTTGAGGTGCAAATTGTCTTTTTTGGGTACACGTTAAGCTTGTTCTCCCGAAATTTCAAGCCGCGCCTTGTTATGCGAAAATTGAAGCTAGCGTCTCTGTCTATCGTGTTTGAAACTCCGCCTCTTCAACCCGCGCCTTGTTAGCCGAAATATTTAAGATATATCTTTGTCTCGTTGTGCTCGACAACTCCCTCCATCTCAACCCGCGCCTTGCTATTCCAAAATTACAACGCGCGAAAACTCCCACCTCTGTGAAATCCCGACCGCTGAAATGCCGTGGTACCCCTGAACCGAAAGAACCGCCTCAAATCGGTGGGGGTACTTTCGTAACTTACCCACATTTAGGACAAGCGTCTCTAAGCCATGGTTCCCCCTGCCATCCCATCCGCCCACCCATTCGTACACGAGGCCGCGAAAACCCGCGCGAAACCCCACACCTGCTCCGTCCGCCACCCACCGGAGCTTCTTCCCCGACAGCGTCGTCCACAGCAACACCTCGGCGTCCCTCATCCACCGTGCGGATGAGGATCCGTCGTCGATCTCATCGTCCCGCCGGTTCAGCCACCCGTCCTCCACCTCCAAGGAGCTGCTCTGACGTTCCCCTCGTCTTTCGCGCCACCTCCATTCCCACACCGCCGTCTTCACCTGCACAACCGAAAGAGCACCATCATCACCGTTTCCTCGGATGAAGATGCGGCCTAATCGGCGCCACCAAAGAGGTTGTACACTAATCGCCGCATTTTCTTCTTGATTCGATCTCACGGTGCTGCGGCGCTTTCGGTCCCGAGCCGACGGCGCGGCTCCATCCACGGCGGCGTCGCCGCCACTTCCTCCCGGCGTCGCTCCCTCGGCGGCGTCCACATCGATAGGAGCTGCTGCTGCTTTAGCTCTCGCTTCGCTGCTGCTCTGCTCTTGCTCGGTCCCCTGCCTGGTCTGCTCTTGCTATTGCTCTTGCTCGCGCTGCTGCTCTCGCTCTTGCTCTTGCTTGCGATGCTGCTCGATTGGCTACACTTGATCGAATGAATCGACTTTTGGGTCGATCGATTTCAAGGGGTGGGCTCGCTGGGTGAAGGAAGAACCAGCCGCAGCAGGGAGGGGGGGCTCACGGAGAGGTACCCACTATCTATCTTAGGGTTCAGGATGGGGCGGTGGTGGCCGGCGGTGGCGGTGGCGAAGCGGTGGCGTGGGGATCGCCGGAGAAAAAGCTCGCACGGGGGCCTAGAGGATGGCAGGCGCGGCGGACCGGCGGTGGGGAGTGTTTAGGGGCGGCGGGGCGGCGGACCACCGCCAGCATGGCAGCGGCGGGGGCTGCTGTTTGGCGGTGGTGGTGGCGGCTCAGGGGGGTGGAGGTTGAAGATGAACCGCAGGCCCTTGATTTCGTATCCAACGGCTGCAAAATCGAATGACCAGAGATGAAAAAGTCAGTCGACCGACCTGTAGCCTCACCTTGCTAGTGCGTTCAGTTTTGACAGCAAAATTCAGTTTCGACAACAAAATTCAGTTTGGACAGTTAGGTTCAGTTTGACGATTAAGTTCAGTTTCGACGAGTTAAGTTCAGAGATGAGCGGCTGATGTATTTTACATCTAGCACTTTGTGGTTATGTATTTTCGTCATGTATTGGAGATGCTATTAGAATTCCACTCAGGTTAACGTTGTTCGTTGTCTCTCTTGTCTGCTTCAGCCTCGGCGTCGTACAACTCACGGAGCTGCTCCAACAGCGAAACCCTCCATCACAGCAAAGCAGTACCTCGGGCTCCATCTCCGGACGCCTAAGATCTTCTTCCCTCCTCCACACAGCAAAGTCAGCGGAGCATCCTCACCGCCAACCCAATCACGCTGAGATCGACATGGCCGCCAAAGAGGTTGTACACTTGTTGCATCTCTTTTTACTCTACATGTTATATATATTGTCCATTGAGCACTTCGTAGTAACAGGAAATCGATTATTTTATCCTACTATATGACAAGCGGTGAGGTACCAGGCAACTTAGCTATCCGTGATGGACTCTCTTGAGCGCCATCATTATTTATCTCTGCTAGCGTTTGAGCTGTGCATTTGTCGATGGGCACAGGGAGTTGAGCTAGTATGGCGGTGGCCTGGGTCCAAAGTAATAGAAGTAGCACAAAAACATTTTTTAGTGTAGGATTTTCCTTGCTCAAGCCTGCCTACTAGAATCGCCGGTGCTTGAAAGGAAAAGTGAATGAAAAACATAGGAATTGGAAAGTTTCCTATGGTACTACTTTTCATGAATTTGGTGCAAAGGAATGGAGCAAAGGAAAACTGTAGGATTTGTTCCTTTAGTGTCTCCTTGAAAGAAAAACCGTAGGAATTCTAATTTCCACTTCTCCTCCTTTTCATATTCCTATTCATCAAGCACAAGACTAAGAGATAGTAGCATAATAGCATTATAACCGTACATTTTCTTGTGGTTTGACTTAATCTCACCATGCTTTTTGCATCCTGTGATCTTCCAATTGTTGTGAATCAAACACCCAGTTGGCAGAAATCCTGTGTTTTAAATTCTCTGTTTTGCACGTGCATTCCTATCCTATTCTGTCTATTTCCTATCCTGCATTGTTAGAATCCTCAAATTCAAACAAGCCCTTACTCAATTACTTCATTACAGATATGTGTCAAAGAAAACCTTGTGTGGTTTGTCCTGCTCCTGCAAGGATTGTGTTCCACCCAGCTCAGCTGCTCCAACGACGGAAGGGTTCACCACAGCGAGGATCCGCTCTCGGACTGTCTTTCGCCGCCTCGAGATCTTCTTCCCTGCCTCCGGCAGCCACGACAACTGCATTACCATCATCAACTGAGCAGATGACCTTGAGGACTACACGGGTCCGCAAGAGAGGTCGCACTCTTCCGTGTCTGCTTACGTTATGCGTCGCTTAATATGATGACATGCTACATTATCGTCGTGTTCACCTATTAGACTCCAAGTCAGGTCCAAACTAATGCTGAAACTTGAGTTTTTAAATGGTTGTGGGGTACATATTGGGGCAGCAATCAGTACTATCTATCTACTATCTGGTTAATCTCCGGTGTCTACTATGAGTTTCATGTTGGGTGCAAACAAACATTAAAGGAGCCATTATCTGTATTTTTAACTAAAGCTATTATCTGCCTGCTATCATTGGTTTTGGGTCTATCCACAGTTTGCTACCATCACTCTGGATTTGTGCATGCACTCCTTACATAATCTCACTATGTTTTATTCCTATGCATGCCAGTTATTGTACACAATGGAACTGATCATGTAGAGCAAAAGAGCGAGCCTTGCGTGGCAATAAAATTTCATGCAGACGTCGTTCCATGGTGGGCGCAAAGGCAGCCCCCTCCACCCATTTGGATCGTAATCAAGAGGAAGATAACTGTTACGAGGGGATTAGGAGGAGAAGACCACTCCTATTTACCCCATGAGGTCTTCGCTCTAACTTGGCATGCTGATGTTGGTAATATCATGCATATGGTGCCTTGCATTGCTTACTGTATACATTAAAGATGTCATCTGCTTAGTTTAGACATGCTTTGTGTCAATGCCATCTGTTTTGTTTCTTTATCGTATATGTGAATCATGCAATGCCATCTTGTCTAGCCAGGCATCATATATGTGAATTTTGCAATGCCACCCTGGTTAGCCAGTCATCTTATATGTGAATTATATCATGCCATCATTTTTTTATTATGTGTTAAATTTGTCAACAATTTTAGTACATTCAATTACTCTTCCTGTGCATCAGCCATTCGGCACGGTCATGGAAAAATCTGGAGTGGAAACAAGGTCTTCAGAGCAGACAATGCTATCTGACGAAGCGCATGTCTTGCTGGTTACCGATAGCTCCTCAGAGGAGGATTCAGAGACAGATGACCAGTCATATTTCCCCCCTGAGGTGCATGCCCTAACTTGGCAGGGTTATGTTACTCATATCGTGCGTATGGTATCTTGCATTGCTATGTCATTTGCTTAGTTTAGACATGCTTTGTGTGAATGCCACCTGTTTAGTGTCTAATTACCATATATGTGAATTATGCAATGCCATCTTGTTGCAAGACATTATATATGTGAATTATGCAATGTTATCTTGTTGCAAGGCATTATGTATGTGAATTATGCAATGCCATGTTGTTTAGGCAAGCGTCATATATGTGAATTATATCATGCCGTCCTTTTTTGTATTTCTCATTGCTTTTATCGACAATGTTTGTATATTCAACTGCTCTTCTGTGCATCAGCCATTTGAATTGGTGATGGAGAAATCTGGAGTGAAAACAAGGTCTTGAGCAGACAATGCTACCTTTGAAGCAGATATCTTGCTGATTCTGAGATAGCTCTTGAGAGGAGGATTCAGAGGCGATGACCAGTCCTATTATCCCCCGAGGTGTATGCTCAAACTTGGCAGGGTTATATTACTCATATAATGCATATGTTGTATTGCAATGCTTATTTTTACATCATATACACAATATTGAATGCCATCTCCTTAGTTGACACATCATATATGCAATTGCCCTCTGCTCACTTCCTTAGTATATAAATCATATATTTGAATTATGTCATGCCATGATGTTTACATAGACAGCATGTATCTGAATTATGGCATGCCAACCCATTTTCTAAAGACATAATATAGTTATATCATCTCATCCTGTTTACATAGTCATCATATTTTAAATTATGTCATTCTATCCGTGAATTATATCATGCCATCATGTTTCCATCGACGGCATGTTTGTGATTTATGGCATGCCAACCACTTTAATAGACACATCGTATAGTTATATCATGTCATCCTGTTTACATAGTCATCATATTTTGAAGTATGTCATTCTATCATGTTTAGTTAGCCATCATACATGTGAAATTGTGTCATGCTATCCTGTTTAATTAGCCATCATATATGTGAAATTATGTCCTGCTATTTTGTTTGCTTAGACAACATAAATGTGAATTATTTCATGCCTGTTTTCTTCCCTACTATCCATTGCACTGTCTATCTTACAATGTCTGTACATTCAATTACTTTTCTTGTTTATCAGCCATTTCAATTGGAGGGAGTGATGGCAGTATCTGTGGGAGTAAAACACGGTCTTGAAAAGATCGTGCTACTGTCGATGCAGATAGAACCACGGTTGTACTTGCCCAAGAATCAGCCCCACCACACATAACCCACACTCATGCAGATTGTACCCCTACCCGGTTGGACAGAGAACCAGCTACACCTTCTAACCCCAACCCAGCAGATAGACACCCGGTTCCGTTGACACAACACCGTCTCCACCACAGAGCACCCAAACACGAGCAGTTAGTAAGGCAACTGCAGTGCCCAAATCACGAGGACCACCACTCCGAACCCGAAGTCAACGCTTAAAGCAGAAGAAGAATTGTTCTTAGGTCAGGTTCCGTAGCTATGGTTCATACTACTTTGCTCTTGCATCACTGTATTTACTGATACCAACCAATTTCAAATTTGAAGGATGCAATTGAAACTCCAATGGCGCAACAGGTATGTTTTAAACCTGTTTCTTCAACGTGTTTGGCTGTTTGCTGTTGTAACTTGCTCTATGTTGATTTCAGTTTCAATTGAATAAACAGTTATGTTCTCATGCCATGCACATTACAAGTGTTGTTATTGTTGTGTAGTTTCCCACACTTATATTCTGTCTATGCTGCTTTGTCTTAAATAGATATGATTCGAACTGTATCTATCTTGATTTGGCAACATAAACTAGAATGATATAGACCATCGGTGACCATACTACATAGATATATGTTTGTTTCATCTTGTTATCCTGTCCACCTTACTCTTGAACTGGTTTACCAAAATGAGTTTCATATACTACATTGTAAACCTGAGATGTGTTTGTTTGTTTCCTTTTAGAACGCGGATAAAATATTGGAGAAGAGTACCTGTTATGCAATGGTAAAGGAAGTAATGCAGATAAGGTTCAAGATAGTGAGACATCCTGTTGGTCTCCAAGAAAGCTGATAAAAACTATATTGAGGACACCGAGACAACCCCAAAGTCCTGTCTTGATGTAGTGTTAGAGTTCTTGGCTACCACTCTTTGGCACCAGCTCTTGAACTCGTTGCTGAATCAGTTAAACTTCTTGAGTCTCAACTTCAAGTTGAAAGACATCGATCGAGATGTTATCGACGAGGAAGCGAAGGGTGAGGAAGTCCTGCAGAATTCAGATGCATACTTTACGGTGCAACAACGGTATTTGGAGGACTTAAGCGCCAAACAAGAGAAAGTTAATAAGCTTGCTAAGCATCTTGCCGACATTATGGGTACCAGGATATTGTTTCTTGAGCTCTTGAAGTGGTTTCAGTTCGGACTTGTTTTGCTGCGGCGTTTATATCTCTTGTGTTCCCTATATTTGCCTTTGGTGGCGAACTTTGATGCCCAGTGGATGTAATATGTGTAATAGCCGTGATAGCCTAGTGTAAGTTGCTTGCTTATTTATTTCCTTGTTGTCTTGTTTATTTGTTTGCTTGTAGTCAGTGCAGTTCTTTTTCTGCGGTTTGCTAGTGGCTGCAATAACCTATTTTTAAAACTAGGCCACAATAACCATGGGCTAATATTTACTGTAGTGACACTGCACCTACGGGCCGTAGAAACAGTGGGCCTTCTACGGGTCCGTATAAACAGTGGGCCTTCCACGGGTCCGTAGAAACAATGGGTCTTCTACGGGCCGCAGAAACAATGGGCCTTCTACGAGCCGTATCATGAATGAGCCTTATACGGGGAGTATGATCGATTGGCCAAACATTGGCCAATAACATGCCGCATTATGGCCGTAAACGGGCTAGAGTTGGAATGGTCCGTTCATGGGCCGACCATAACGGGCCATCGTTAATAGGCCGTATTTCATGGCGCTATGAAAGCATTAGCGTGTTAACGGACCACAAGCGGGCCGATGTAACCACGGGCTGAATTTGGCCCATAAGCGAAAATAGCGATGAACGGGCCGTAAGTAAGCGAATCTTTGAAATGAGCCCAAGAATAAATGGGCTCGAGAAGGCGAAAGATAACATGGGCTGAAAGCCCAACGGAATAACGGGCCCTTAATGGGTATAAAGTGATACACTGTTCATTACGGGCCAGTTTCACCACGGGCCATTAATGGGTGTAAAGTAATACACTGTTCATTATGGGCCAATTTCACCACGGGCCGTTAATGAATGTAAAGTAATACACTGTTCATTACGGGCCAGTTTCACCACGGGCCGTTAATAGGCCAAGAGTTACATAGGGCCTCATATGGGCCGAAAGACGTCATGGGCCATACATGGGCCAGAAGTGAAAACGGGCTGGAATCATATTGGGTGGCCCAGATGATGCTACTGGGCCTAATTCGGATAGGGCGTAACAGGCCTTGGGTTAGCGGGCTGTAAATGGGCTATATGCGAACAGGCCGTTAACAGGCTTTACATGGGCCGGCCCGCCACCTTTTGACCAAGTCAAATGGGCCGGCCTTTTCACAGGAATGGGCCTCTGTTGGGCCGTGCCACGTGTCGACGTATCATAGGCGCCTTCTGTCCAATGAGTGGATGACATCTGTCCCAACGGTGAGCCGACATGTGTTTCCTCCAGCCAATGATGATTTTACACGTGGAAAATCCCCATTGGTCGGGGCTGTTAACGGGTTATCGGATCCAAAACCCGACCCGATAGCTTAACGGCGTTCCGTTACGGTGGATGCCACGTGTCGGTCACCCTTGACGAAAGCACTTCTGTGACGCGCGATTTATCGTCATGGAAGTGGACACTTCCGTGATGATAATTTTGGTAATGTCATGGAACACTTCTCGACAAACACGGTATGACTATCTTGATTACTGTCATAAATTTGTCATGGATGTACATGCATGACAAAAAACGCGACCTACTGTGACAAACACGTATCATCACGGAAGTGTATTTTTTTTGTAGTGCCCCCTCTATGCTATACTCAACCCGATCTATTCACAAATTCTTCATGTGCGTTCTATTTGAAACTCGTTCAAAGTCTTCACTGTGTCCTTGTCAGCTGAAGAATTTGCGAACGGAACTTTTAAACGTATCTTGTCCAAAATTTTCGGCTTTGCCGCTCAAACCGTTCCGCATCCCATGATAGACTTATCTATTCACCCACGATCTAACACGATCTCCACTTTTCAGTACGTGGGTGACACATGTCATGCGAATGAGAAGGGTCAGGGGCACGTTCGTCCAAAATCTTCGGGCGAACAGTTTTTCACTGCGACTATAAATACCCCCTCACCCCTTCCTCACTTCCTTTACTCCACTCGATCTCTCTCTCCCGCTCGAGCTTCTCAAACCCTAGCGCCGCCGCTACTCCATCGTCGCCGGTGAGGAAGAGTTTCACTGCCTCGACCTCGTCGCCGTCGTACTCGCGCGGGCCGTGGAAATCTTCACTCTGCCGCCGCCGTAGCTGTCTTCCTCCGCCAAGTTAGGGCGTGGAAGATCTGCACTAATGAACTTCACCTCTCCACCTCACAGTTCGTCGTGTTCTTCGTCCAGGGTAATTAAAAGTTACTTTTACTGCCCTCTTTGATTCAAATTTTCTCCGCAAAATCTTCAAAGGTGTTTTATTCTTCAAATCCTCACACACTAAACACCTCACATGTCATCTGTACTTGATTCGTTTCTCTAAGCATATTTTTCTTCAAGATTCCTCAATTGTGTGGGTCCTCGATCTATACAACTCTGGAACCTAAGACAAAGAACGCTTAGTGAAATTCTTCAAGACTCATCTGGTCAAATTCCTCAAACTTGTTCTTTTTTTAGAAACCTTCTGAGAATGCATATGACCTCTCCAACTTCCTCGCAACTATACTCTGTTCACAGGTACTCGTGTCCGCTGCTGAATCACTAGGTTCTCATCAACTTAACTCATTTGCAGCGTTCCTTGAAGAAAAGTTGCACACCTCTTCAGAAACTTCAGTTGTTCATATTCCTCAGATGAAGAAAATGGGTGACAAAAGACCACAAAAGGGAGGAAAGAAGCGTGAGGTCATGACTTCTTTTGAAATACCTGAGGACATCTATGCTGACTATTGCACCCCTGATGAGGCCAAGTTCGGAAAGGAGAACAAAAATCAGTGCAAGGTGCGCATACAGAGGATTGAAAGGAGATGGGCAAGAGAATGGAGGGAGTACAGGTATCTTACTCCAAAGTATATGAGGAAATTCACACTTAATCCTCCATGCCCAAGAGCTCCACTGGCACCTGGCCAAGTAGCAGATCCCACCAGCATCAAGCATGGTGAGGATTTTCCTGAAGAATGGGCCAAGCGCCAAGCCAATTTGGCTAGACAAGCCAAAGAAGCAGTGAGGAAATTCAATGAAGACTCTGCTGCTGCTGCCACTGAGGCCTTTGTCAAGCCTAGGAAATCAATGGCAAAGAAGCCCGCAAGACAAGCCAAGTGCTTCACCAACAAAGGCCCTCACGGCCTAGTTCCTCAAGAATGCCCTCACGGCCAGATCTTCAAAGCCCTCTCGGCCAGTTCCTCATGCTGCTCCTGCTCCTCCAAAATCCTCAGCTCCTCCTCCAAAGTCCTCAGCTGCTCCGGCAAAGTCCTTAGCACCTGTGCACCTGGCCACGTGCCAAAGGACTGCAGCATCTCTATTGCCTCGGTGTCTCGTGAGTTCCTCGGCTGCACCAAATTCTTCATCGAGCCCCACTCTGCTGAAGACAAAGGCAACGGCTGGACGAGGTCCTCGGCCAAGTCCTAAGAAGAAACAGGTTGCCTTCCAAGTGCCATCTGACGATGAAGCTGATGATGATGAACTTGCTGAAATCATCAGAGACAGACAAGAAAGGGCCGCTAGAGCCAAAGGCACACCTATGCCACTGCTATTGGATCCTAAGTGATCCTCGATTACATTGATCTCTGCCACAAGGACCCAAACACTCCTATGCCTGATTTAAAATTGACTCCTGGTCAAAGTCACATGCTGACCCATTTCATCTCTAAAGAGAAATGGAAATTTGAGAAGGCCAGGCAGATCAAGAAGGCTCAGTTCAGGAAAGAGAAGTTCCTGAGGAAAAACGTTGTCAAAATGACAACTGATGAACTCGTCAATATTAAGTCTGAAATCAAAGCCCTCAGCGACAATTTCAACGCCTACTATGCTGATTGGCAAGGAGCCAAAGTCAGGCTTGTTAAACTGACTGAGAAATTCACCTCCAATGTTGCAGCTCCAACGCAACAGGAAATTCCTCAGGATGAAGCTTCTGCTCAGCAAACTGATGAACATGCCAGCACGGCTGATGACTTTCATACTGCTGAAGAAAATGCTAGTTCCAGGGCTGATGACTGCATTCCAGCCGCTGAAGAAATTGCCAGGGCATCCACTACTGGTGCTCTTGAAGAAAATGAAGAAGTCAGGCAATCAGATCATTGCGCTGCTCAAGCAAATCAACCAGATTCCTCAGTCCTCCTGCGCCTACACTAACTCCTATCCTTCCATCCGCATCGATGTGAAGAAGACCAAGGCTGCAGAGCGAGCTGCTGTGAAGAAAAGGAAAGCATCAGATGCTTCAGATTCTTCAGCTCCAAAGAAAATGAAGCCTATGACCAGCTCGTTTGAAAATCCCATTGATGTTGTTCCGATCTCAACCATGCCATCAAAGGACCTTGTTACTTTTGGTGAAGAATATGTGATCCCTAGCGGATCTGATGAAGAAAATCATTCTGCCGCTTTGTCAGAGCGGATTGATGAAGAAATTGAAGTGGAGACGATCCCTTCAACACCAGTTGTGTCCTTGCCAATGCCTCAGTTCACAGCTGAAGAGGCTGGCGTTGAAGAAATTGAAGATGAAGACGTGGATATTGGATGCACTACGCCAGTAATGAATGATGACTTTTGGGAAAGTCAGCACCCCAATTCTCCACTCTTCAACCCACTACAACAAATTCCTCAGTCCCCTACACCAACCGTTCAAATGGGCTCAAGAAACTCATCCCACCTTGTGCATGCATGAAGAAATTCCAGCCACTAGTGTGAAGAAACTGCTGCTGATCCTTTGAACACGCAGACACATCAAGAGAAACCAGAAATTCCTCACCAAGAACCTGAGATTGCGATTCACGAGGTTGTGATGCAACTCACTGACACTCCTCTGCCCAAACCAAAGGATCCATTCTCACGCAAGCAAAAGTTCAAGGCTGAAGATTTCTTCGGCGAGCATGTGTTCTTCACTGACTACGACCCATATGACTCTGCTCGCATAAGGAAGAGACGTTTCTGGACGGCCAGCCAGGCAAACTTTTATTCCTCAGTGCTATTCAACAAAGACAAAGTCTTCGATCATGCACACATTCCACATGTAGACATGGAATCTCTGCCGGGCTTCGAGCCAATCCTCAGTATTCTTCACGACGCTGGATTGTTAAATTTCTTTACTGGTATATGTGATTGGAATGAAGAACTCATTCTTCAATTCTATGCGACGCTGCACATCACAGGAGATTCTGAAGATGTGAAGTCATGGGTGCTGGACTGGATGTCAAAAAATACTCACTACAAGGCACCAGCAACTGAATTGCTTCGTGCCCTCCCACTCAGTCCTCCCCTTGACGGTGCTTGTTGCGTCTACAGTGAACCCGAGCTTACAAATCATTACACTACTAGGGAAAAGGCTAGCAGCATCGCGGGTTTTAGATGTATGAGTAGCGGGTATAGGCGCTATTAATAAAGCGCTGCAGCTATTGTTAGCAAAAGCAGCGTGCCAGCCAGCGCTATCGCTAGGACAAATAGCTGCAGCGTTTGTTCGTTACCATGCTGCTGCTAAGGTAACTACCTGCAGCGTGTTTTCTGCCCATCGCTACTAGTACTTTTTATTTATTTATTTATGCGCCATCATACAAATATTGGTACAATACTAGTTATGAGGTTTACATCATTATGTCCAT
The DNA here is from genome assembly GCA_021605205.1 of Aegilops longissima. NCBI lineage: Eukaryota > Viridiplantae > Streptophyta > Magnoliopsida > Poales > Poaceae > Aegilops > Aegilops longissima. The sequence continues at coordinate 51,081 of JAHIAM010003093.1, forward strand.
AACAGTGTGTCAAATGAAGGTGGATTAGGTTCAAGTGGAGGAAATATGTGGTGCATGTCAAAAGTATACTACTAATCCAAACTTGATCTAGTTTGGACTAGTAGTACTTTCGATGTGCACCACAGGTTGCCTCCACTTGAATCTAATCCGCCAGCACAAGATATTTAATCATCATCGTGGTCATTACCACCAACAGTATTTATTTAATCACCACTAACACTAGCTAATAATAATCATCATAGTCATTACCACCAACACTAGCTATTTTATCATCATCGTAATAGTGTAGCACATCATCATCATGAAACTCATTTCTAGCTAGCTAATCACTCCTCCTACTCTCTCTTAGCTAAAACAACATAAAACATGTGTAGCTCTCCTCCTTGATCAAGTTGGAGCATGTAGATGAACATGTCTCCTAATCGTGGAAAGCGCCTCTATTTGCTGCCCCCTAGTACTTCTCTGCGCTCCCCCAACACATATTTGGTCCAGTCTTGCACTATTAAGCATCTGTCGCTAATCTTGAATGCACTACAAGAATCAGAGGATATCTTGGTCAGAACTCGATAATACTCATGGTACCTTTAGTCTCGATCCCATAAGGCACAACATTCATCGGAGTCCTGTTGAAGAACATCGTATGGTAACATACTTAGCAATGAAGTTTAGCTTCAAAAATAATGTATGGAAAAGATGCAATGAGGACAAATAGTAAAAATCTTACTATCCTTCCTAAATGGATGTGACCGTAGTTCATTACGTAACACTATTGGTCACACGTTTTCAGACTAACATTTCTAAATCCAGAAGAAAATTTGCCTTGACAGTATCAAGATCCTCAAGCCATGAAACATAATGACTTAGCTCCTCGCAGTTTAGTTCAGCCTCGGGACGGTAGTAGGTCATGTCTACCAAGCCTTGGGCATGTTTGCTTGCACCAAATAAGTGACAATACAAATTAGTTGTCAACTATTTTTGAATAAACAATATCAAAGACATAAATATGGTTGAGAAACTTACATAATGGTATAATCGAGGCGTCGCACATCGACCAGATGTCGGTATTACCTTCAATATCATCTTCCGGACGAATATCAAAGGTGATAACCATATCAGTCTCAAATGCATAAGTCTTACATAGTGCTCGCCATGTTTTG
>JAHIAM010003094.1:0-26184 GCA_021605205.1 Aegilops longissima
CAAAGTAGTATGAGCCATAGCTAAGGAACACGACACGAGAACAATTCTTCTTACGCTTTAAGCGTTGACTTGGGTTTGGAGTGGTGGTCCTCGTGATTTGGGCCTTGCAGTTGCCTTACTAATTTCGTGTTTGGGTGCTCTGTGGTGGAAGCGGTGCTGTGTCATCATTGAGGCGGGTGTCTATCTGCTAGGGTTGGGGTTAGAAGGGTGTAGCTGGTTCTCTGTCCAAGCTGGTGGTAGAGGTACAATCTGCATGAGTGTGGGTTATGTGTGGTGGGGCTGGTTCTTGGGCAAGTGCAACGTGGTTATATCTACATCAACAGGTATACGATCTTTCTTAAGACAAGTGTTTTTACTCCCACAGAATGCTGCCATCACTCCTCCAATTGAAATGGCTGATAAACAAGAAAAGTAATTGAATGTCTGAGACATTGTAAGATGAGCAGTGCAATGGATAGTAGGGAAGAAAACATGGCATGAAATAATTCACATTTATGTTGTCTAAGCAAAGCAGAATAGCGGACATAATTTCACATATATGATGGCTAATTAAACAGGATAGCATGACACAATTTCACATGTATGATGGCTAACTAAACAAGATAGAAATGACATACTTCAAAATATGATGACTATGTAAGCAGGATGCCATGATATAACTATCGATGTGTCTATTAAAGTGGTTGGCATGCCATAAATCACAAACATGCGTCGATGGAAAAATGATGGCATGATATAATTCACCGGATAGAATGACATAATTTAAAATATGATGACTATATAAACAGGATGAGATGATATAACTATATTATGTCTTTAGAAAATGGGTTGGCATGCCATAATTCAGATACATGTTGTCTCACGTAAACATCATGGCATGACATAATTCAAATATATGATTTATATACTAAGGAAGTGGCGGAGGGCAATCGCATATATGATGTGTCAACTAAGGAAATGGCATTCAATATTGTGTATATGATGTAAAAACTAAGCATTGCAATACAACATATGCATTATATGAGGTAATATAACCCTACCAAGTTTGAGCATACACCTCGGGGGGATAATAGGACTGGTCATGTGCCTCTGAATCCTCCTCGCGAAGAGCTATCTGTAACCAACAAGATATACGCTTGAGCGAGGTAGCATTGTATGCTCACTGAGACCTTGTTTTCCTCAGTTCTCCATCACCAATTCAAATGGCTGAGAAGCACAGGAAGAGCAGTTGAATATACAAACATTATACGACAAAAGCAATGAGAAATAAAAAAAAGGATGGCATGATATAATTCACATATATGACACTTGCATAAACAACATGGCATTGCATAATTCACATACATAATGCCTTGCAACAAGATAACATGCATAATTCACATATAATGTCTTGCAACAAGATGGCATTGCATAATTCACATATATGATAATTAGACACTAAGCAATTGGCATTCGCACAAATCATGTCTAAACTAAGAAAATGACATAGCAATGCAAGATACCATCGCGCGATATGAGCAGCATTAACCACCAAGTTAGGGCATGCACCTCGGGGAATATGGTGGTCATCTGTTTACGAATCCTCCTCGACGAGGCTAACGGTAACCAGGAAGACATGCGGTTCATCGAGATAGCATTGTATGCTCTGAAGACCTTATTTCCACTCCAGATTTTCCATCACCGTGCCCAATGGCTGATGCAGGAAGAGTAATTGAATGTACTTCCCCCCTTGGTTTGGGTTCCGGCGGACCCTTGAGTTCAAACTCAGGGGTGCTTGGCGGAGATCAACCCTCACCGTCTCGTACCTGCCCGAATCGCGAGGACCTAAACTACTAGCAAGAACAACACAAGAGCGCCAAAGATTTATACTAGTTAAGACCACCCGTTGTGGTGTAATACCCTACTCTAGTTTGTGGTGTGGTGGATTGCCTCTGAAGAATGATGAAGAACGATCTGAGGGAAGAACAGCCTAGCATGATGCATTCTTGGTGGGTGTGATGAACTGCTAAGTGGTGTCCCGTCGCTCTAGCTTGAGAGATCAGGTCTCTATCTCTCTCTCTTGGATTCAAAATGCCGCCCCCTACTATGGTGGCTAGCTCTACTTATATAGGCGAAGGCCACAGGCCTCTTCCCAAATATTGAGCAGGAAGGCGCCAACAATTGGCCATTTTGAAGGGAACAGCGGGTACACTTATCTGACTAAAGTTGGTCCTCGCCTGCCAAAGGCTGTGGTGATGGCCTGCTTGGGCTCCTGATGACTCCCTTCCGGCCGTTGGGGCTGGTCTTGGTCTTGTTGCACGCGAAGCGGATGCCTTTGCTTGATGCTCGCTGCGCTTGCTCCCTTTGCACCAAAAGAGGAAAGGAGGATGCTGCTGTGGTGGTGGCGCCCGATGTCGCCCTTAGTGCGTCATGGCTTGCGTCACGGGCACCTCGTGAGAGTACCCTGCCTTGAACTCTCCGCCTCCTCATGAGCCAGCACTGTGAGCCGTGCACGAGAAGCTCCTTGTCGTCCGCCCCATGAGGCTTGGCCCCTCGCGAGGTCTTGAGTTTGTGTTGATGAAGATGGGCTGTCACAGGGCCTCCTTTGAGCCATGTCGCGAGCATGCGAGCGAGGCAAGTCTGAGGGACCCCCATTCCCAGAACGCCCGATAGCAGCCCCCGGACCTGGCCTGGCGCCCGAACAGCGAGCGAGAAGCGAAAGGGCAAGTGCGAGCGTCGCGAGCCCCTAACATCCTGCGGCCTTAGGCTGGCGTGGCCGGTTGATTGGGCGTGGCGGCACTTTGTTCCCCCACGCCTCCTTATTCCGTGCCCTTGCTAAGCGGACACGCTCTTTGTACACATCCGTTTTCCTCCCACTGCTGCTCGTGCGCTCCTGTCCTTCCCTCTCTCGAACTCCGACTTCCATTTTTCAATCCAATCCCGAATCTCCCCTTCCTTGAGCCATGGCTCCAGAGCAAAGAAGGAAGGGAAAAAAACATCGCCTCCGCCTCGCTTTCGCCCGCCGCCCGGCAACCCTCATTGTCGACCCGTCGATCATACTCAATCTAGAGGCTTGGGCAAGGTTAGCTCGGCTCTGGCTACCTCCTTCAATGAATGCGGGGAGGGCGGCGGCTTGGCCCTCGTCACACTTCTCCATCGGCAGGATAGTCACCCGAGGTCCGGTATTCGGCCAGGCATACAGTAGGCGGGACCGTTCCCCTTCTCTGATTTCTTCAATGCGTGCTTTCCACTATCTCAGTTCCACATGATGCATCACGGGTCCACAGGTCATTACTCCCTCTCGGTCTTAGCCTTCGTTTGTGAGGCAATGATGGGCATCCTTCCCTCGGTTGCCTTGCTGCCACTTCTTCTCTCTGCGCCTTGTCGACCCCTCAATGCTCGGCGTCGCGTGAGCTTCGTCCGGCGCTTGAAAGACAAGCGGCCTCGAGGATTGACTTCAGCTTGCCTCCTTGCAGCGGCTGAGTTCGCGAGGTGGTTGTGCGTGGATGTGGGGTGCCCAACCCCTGCTATTAGAGCCAACCTGCTTTCTGTCCCCAATTCAGTGGGGCAGGAAGCGCTTTCAAGCCCTCGGCTCATCTTTATGCAGCGCCCGCTTCACGTTCTAGAGTGGCTAACGTGACGGCGTAAGGTGGTGAAGGAGTTCACGATCGCCGCATTGCTCCTCTCAACGCCATTCCCAGCCGGATGTGGGCCTTGGTGAACTTTGGCGATCGTATAAGGCTCCGAAGAAGACTGGCGCTGAAGCGCTAAGAGCGGTGCTCCTGGTCATGGCGATCCTAACCCGGTGGCATCCGGCATGAAGAACCTTGCTGTACCTCTGCCGGAACAGGGGTGATTTGGTGAACCGGATGCCTATCTTCGATGAATGGGGCTGCGCCCGCTGGTCTCCGAGGCCTCGCCCCGAGAATCGGTGGTGGTGACAGCCCTTCCGAGTCCAGCCAAGCGGCTCCTCCTCAGTAAGTGGCGGGCAGGGAGGCCGCGAGCCGCCCGAGCCGAAGGATTATTTGGGGTGGCTGGCGCGGCGTCTGCTCGTGAGGGCAGCTCACGAAGGCTCATGCATGCTGCTTGGCTGAGGCTGGTGAGGCAACCGCCCGTGGATGCGACCACAGGCCCTGCTGTATACATTGTTGGGCGACTAGCTTGTCGAGCGTCGGCGAGGCACAGCACAGCAACCTTGATGCTTCTCTCCCCTCGCCCGCAGGCTGATCCACTGTGCTTTCGAGATCTTGGGAATCGTTTCGCGTGAACTTGAGGCCCTCCGTAAGAAGAGGCTGGCGTGATGATTACCCTTGTCGCTCTGCTGAAGCGTGGAAGTATACGCCAATGATGAGTAAGCCTTTCCTTTCTCCAGCTCCCGATTCTTGCTGCTTGTACAGATCCTTGCCCTGCTTGCCCTTCTGCCGAGCTCACGGAGGCCAGGCGAGAGCCGTCCTCCAGCCGCCCCCTCCCAGATCCTCGAGTGCCCCAGCGGTGGAGCCCCTTGTGGTGAGGGAGACGGGGAGGTGAGCAAATCCCGTGGCGCGTCGTGGCCTGCAGCGCCTCGCGATCCTTCCTCGCGAGCCTTCCCGTGGCATAACATAGCCTGCAGGTAGGCTTCTTGCACAGTGGTGAATGGCGATTGGGTGAGGCGCTTCCTGCGCCTCGTAATCTGAGATGGGCTGGCTCAGGCCGGGCTGGCGCAGCGCGCCCGGACCGTCAGCAGTGCCAGCCCCAGCCCCCTGGAGGAGTGTTGATTCAGCAGGCTCCGCAGCCCGCTGGCGGTTGATGAGTGTGGAGGGCGTGCTTGCGGCCTTTCCAGGGCGCGCGCCCGCCGCCAAAGATTTCTTCAAGGCGGACGCGGTGAGCCTTCTTGGTGAAAACTTCTTGAGCCTTGCGCCTTGAGGCTGAGGCCTGCGCTGGCAGGCCAGCTGGTGGGCGCTGCCGCCCGCCTGCAGCGCCTCTAAGCGCGATCTTGATAATGAAAGAGGCGCGCGTCGTGGCAGCCTCTCGGGAGGCCTGTTCTCGGGCCGTCGAGAGGAGGCCGAACCCACTAACAGTGGCGAGGCGGCGGGAGGCGGGCACGGGAGCTCCTGGCCCGGTGTCACTCGATTAGAGGAGCAAGTGGAGCTGCGGCGAGGCAGCCCTGCGTCGATGAAGGCAGCCTCAGCGACTCGGCGGAGCTCAGGCGTGAGGCTTGGCGGCTTGCAAGCCCATGCGGCAATCTGGCCAACCGAGGCCGAGGCGCTTAGCGACGCAGGCGGAGGATGAGGTGAGCTGCTGCGGAAGCCAGCGTCTGGAGGAGGTCGGACGCCGGTGGCGTAGTGGCAAAGCCTTCGAGCCTCAGCGAAGTTTGAGTGGTACAGGGTTGATCAAGGCCAAAGGGTGAGGCAGGACTGCCGCCTTGAGAATAGCTGGAGGAGGCGAGGCTGCGGGCTGATGCTCTTGGGCACGCCCTTGAGGTGTGCATGAGGAGTCCACCACCTCTCGGGGGCCGGCGCTTCCGTAGCAGGTGGAGGAGGTCGAGGTGCGTCGCTTGGCCTTGAGCCAGCGGACGAGATCGTCGTGGCGAATCACAGGCATGAGCATGGTCCCATGCTGCATACGCTCGGGAAGAAAACTACGCAGCCTTGGATAATATCATGGGCGCGATGGCAGCTTATGCCTGATTAACTCGCCCGGCAACCTCCGGTTCTTCAGCGTGGTGGTGGCGGCTGGGCAGCCTGATCGGTCGGGGCCAGCGAGTTGGTGGAGGAGAGGAGCAGCGGCGCTGCTTTCGAGCGCCTTCTCTCGTGTCTTGACCATCTCCGGGACATGGACCCCCGCCCGATTTGGCGCAGCCATCGCCCAGTTCCCGAGCCGTCAAGGCGACTGGCGCCTTTGGGTGGAACACAACGTGGATGCCCTCGTCGAAGCCAACTTGGACGGACGATAAGCGTAGTCTGGCGCCGATGAGAAGCGCGGCGTGGTGAAACTGCCGAGCGCGCCGGCGATCACGCGCGCAATGCGGCCAGCGAGGCCAGCCCACGCCCGACAACGGCTCGGGAGGTGCTCTGAGAGGATGCATTGGGGATTATCCGACTGATCATGTATTGTCTACGTTCCATTACCTGCATGAATAGAACTCAGGTTTTGCACGATGGAGGTGAAAGCATTTTGGGAGGGAGCCCTCATGTAAAACTTGTATTCTCCGTGTTAGCAGGTGTTACATTGCCCATCGCATACGCCAAGTGGTTGGCTAATGACGTGCTAGTTGGATGGTTTACCTTTGTTTAAGTATGAGCCCGAGATAGCTTTGTGGGAGGCTGAGGCGATCGAGTGTCTCTTGATCGAATCCCGGGACCTGCAGTAAAAACCCTCCAGAGAGGGCCAGCGGCGGCTGACAGTGGGCTCTTGCGTAAGCAGCCTAACCCGGCTCCTTGAGGGCTCATGAGGCAGGCGTGGCGGAGTTGTAACCAAAACACGAGATTTGCTCGAACAAGACTAAGCACCCCTTCCCGAACACATGCAAATCTCAAATTGAATCAATGTAAATCCAGCGAGAAAGCAACAACCAAATGGAAGGCAAAGCGGAAGAAAAGCCGTCCGGCACCTAGTCTAGTCTTGGGCGTCCTCACCGGTAGCGAGCTAAGTGCTGCCAACTGGCGTGGGAGGGGCCCGGGGCTGAGGCGGCACCCCACGAGACTCAGGGGTGGCCACAGCCCCACTCATTATTACGTGAGAGTGTCGCAGGCGGCGAAGCTTCACGAGCCTTGGGCCTTCTTCACAGTACCAGCCTTGCTTCATATCGCTTGAGCCCAGGGGCCCTTGCGCCACACTCTAGTGCCTGCTGTGCTGCACCCGGAAACCAGGGGCCTTGCGCCCGGTGGGAGAAGACGATCGCCCCAGTTCCCCAGCGACCACGGGTCCTCCGCCAGAAGCGCAGGCCACAGGCACCTCCCAGTGAGGCCTACCTCCACGAAACGCCTTGCTCCGAAGCGCCGCGGTGGTGATGTCGGATCTGCCCCTCTCCGGCCCCTGCGCCCCCTCTCCCGAGGGTAGGAGACTGGGGCCCGAGGCGGCAGCTTCGTCGTGGCGACCTGGCCTCCTGCGACCTATGGTTGGCGTATGTTTGCTCTTGAGGAAGTAGCGGTGCAGATAGTAAATGCGCCCCGGCGTGACGGTGGGACCGTCTCGAGGCTCTGGAAGAGCGCGGCTTACGGTGCCTCATCCCCGGCTTAGGCTGAGGGCGAGTCTTGTTCCCCCTCTTGCGGGTGCCCTTGGTCCATCATGTAGAGCACGTATTCTTCAGCGCCGTCATCCCAAAGGCCGCCCGTAGTGTTGGCGTGCCTTGCTGCTTTCCTTGCCGCGCCCACCGTGGGGTAAAGGTGGCGCGCGGTCCGCATGGAGACCGTGATTCTGTCGAGTCCTTCTTCTCCGGGCGAGCGGAAGCAACCCCGCCCGACGGCCTTTGTTTCATGCCGGTGTTGGGTAGCCTTGGAGCCAGCTTGGTATGCGCGTGGAGCCAGCGAGCGCGTGGAGCCCGTCGGGCAGCCCTCGGCTGAGGTGGAAGCTGGGTGCGAAGGGTGAGCCCAGTGGCGGCCAGCGAGCTCCGCCACTCGCTCCAGCAGCCGCGTCACGGCCGCTCTCCGATGCTTTGCTGCTGCGGCAGCTCGCATGAGCCACGATGGCTGTGACCCTCGGTTCCTTTGCTCCCGGCGGGTGTCTGCGGTGATAATGGTCGCGGCGTGATTGGAAGCCCTTGCTGCCGACCGTGTCTGCGCGTGAGCGTGAAACCCGTCGAAGCTTTGTCGCGTCGCCCGCGACCATGGCGCCCCTGCGGACCCGCGAGCTGCTGAGAACGCAAGTGCGCCGGCGGCGGCTCTGCGTGGGCGAACCCACGCCCCTAAGGATCCGGTTGCCGGCAGTCGGCGGACATGGTGGTGGCGTCTGACGGGACCAGGACGGTGGCGAAGGTGGATTCAGCGCACCTACATGGCGCCAAATGTCGTATTCGGGTTCAGCGGACCCTTGAGGTTGAACTACGGGGTGCGGCGTGGAGATCTAACCCTCCACGTGTCGTACCTCGCCCGAATCGCGAGGGACCTAAACTACTAGCAAGAACAACACAAAGAGGCATAAGATTTATACTAGATTAGAGCCACCGTTGTGGTGTAATACCCTACTCTAGTTTGTGGTGTGGTGGATTGCCTCAGGGGCTGATGAAGAAGCAGTGCAGGGAAGAACAGCCTCGCTGAGTGCATTCTTGGTAGGTGTGATGAACTGCTAAGTGGTGTCCGTCGCTCTAGCTTGAGGATCGGGTCTCTATCTCTCTCTCTGGATTCCAAAATGCCGCCCCTACTATGGTGGCTAGCTCTACTTATATAGGCAGAAGGCCTCCAGGCCTCTTCCCAAATATTGGCGGGAGAGGCGCCAACAATTAGCCATTTGAAGGGAACATCGGGTACACTTATCTGACTAAAGTTGGTCCTCGCTGCCAAAGTCTCTGGTGATGGCCTTTGCTTGGGCTCCTAATGACTCCCTTCCGGCCGTTGGGGCTGGTCTTGTCTTGTTGCAGAAGCGGATGCCTTTGCTTGATGCTCTAGCTGCGCTTGCTCCCTTTGCACCAAGAGGAAGGAGGGGCTGCACGCTGTGGCGCCCAGCCCTAGTGCCCTTAGTGCGTCATGGCTTGCGTCACGGGCACCTCGCGGTACCCTGCCTTGAACTCTCGCCTCCACATGAGCCAGCAGCTTTGGAGGCTGTGCACGAGAAGCTCCTTGTCGTCCGCCAGCGTAATCTCAGCCCTCGCGAGGGTCTTGAGTTGTGTTGATGAAGATGGGCTGTCTGGGCCTCCTTTGAGCGTCGCGAGCCCATGAGCGAAGCAAGTCTGGGGACCCCGTTCCCGAGCATGACGATTACTAAAATTGTTGACAAATTTAACCGTAATAAAAATGATGGCATGATATAATTCACATATAAGATGACTCGCTAACAGGGTGGCATTGCAAAATTCACATATATGATGCACAGCTGAACAAGATGGCATTGCATGATTCACATATCGATAAAGAAACTAAGCAGATGGCATTGACACAAAGCATGTCTAAACTAAGCGGATGACCTCTTTAATGTATGATGAAATGCAAGGCACCATATGCATGATATTACCAACATCGGCATGCCAAGTTAGGCGAAGACCTCATGGGGTAAATAGGTGGTCTTCTCATACGAATCCCCCTCGAACAATTATCTTCCTCTTGATTATGATCCTAAATGGGTGGAGGGGTGCCTTTAGCCCACCATGGAGCAGCGTCTGCATGAAATTTTATTGCCACATAAGGCTCGTTTCTTTTGCTCTACATGATCGAGTTGTGTACAATAATTGGCATGCATATAGAATAAAACATAGTGAGATTATGTAAGGAGTGCATGCACAAATCCAGTGATGGTAGCAAAGCTGTGGATAGACCCAAAACCAATGATAGCGGAGCAGATAATAGCTTTAGTAAAAAATACAGATAATGGCTCCTTTAATGTTTTTTGCACCCAACATGAAACTCATAGTAGACACGGAGATGAACGGATAGTAGAGCAGATAGTACTGATTGCTGGCCCAATATGTACCCCACAACCATTTAAAACTCAAGTTTCAGCATTAGTTTGGTCGACTCGAGTCTAATAGGTGAACACGGCGATAATGTAGCATGTCATCATATTAAGCGGCGCATAGCGTAAGCGGACACAAAAAAAGTCGAGCTCTCTTGCGGACCCATGTAGTCCTCAAGGTCATCTGCTCGATTGATGATGGTAATGCATTAATACGTGGCTGCCCGGTAGAGGAAGAAGATCGGTGGCGAAAGGCGATCTGGAGGCGGATTCCTCGTGGTGAACCCTTAGTCATTGGAGCGGTGAGCTGGGGTGGAACAATGGCCTTGAGAGCAGGACAAACCACACAAGGTTTTCTTTGACACATATCACATGTGAAATAATTGAGTAAGGGCTTGTTTGAATTTGAGGATTCGAACAATTCGAGGATAGGAAATAGAAGGAATAGGATAGGAATGCACATGCAAAGCAGAGAATTTAAAAACACGAGTTTACGCCAATCTGGGTGTTTGATTCACAACAATTGGAAGATCATAGGATGCAAAAAAGCATGGTGAGATTAAGTCAAACCACAAGAAAATGTCGGTTATAATGCTATTATGATACTATCTCTTAGTCTTGTGCTTGATGAATAGGAATATGAAAAGGAGGAGAAGTGGAAATTAGAATTCCTATGGTTTTTCTTTCAAGGAGACACTAAAGGAACAAATCCTACAGTTTTCCTTTGCTCCATTCCTTTGCACCAAATTCATGAAAAGTAGTACCATAGGAAACTTTCCAATTCCTATGTTTTTCATTCACTTTTCCTTTCAAGCACTGGCGATTCTAGTAGGCAGGCTTGAGCAAGGAAAATCCTACACTAAAAATGTTTTTGTGCTACTTCTATTACTTTGGACCCGAGGCCCTTTGCCATACTAGCTCAACTCCGGGCCCATCGACAAATGCACAGCTCAAGCGAGAGATAAATAATGATGGCGTTCAAGAGAGTCCATCACGGATAGCTAAGTTGCACAGTACCTCACTGCTTGTCATATAGTAGGATAAAATAATCGTATTTCCTGTTACTCACGAGTGCTCGATGGACAATATATATAACATGTAGAGTAAAAAGAGATGCAACAAGTGTACAACCTCTTTGGCGAAGCCATGTCGATCCAGCGTGATTGGATTGGCGGTGAGGATACTCAAACTTACTTTGCTGTCGGAGGAGGAAGAAGATCTTAGGCGTCACGGAGATGGGCAAGTACTGCTCCGCTGTGATGGAGGGTTTAAATCGTTGGAGCAACTCGGTGAGTTGAATGGCCTTGAGGCTGAAGCGGGACAAGAGAGACAATGAACAACGTTAACCTTTGAGTGGAATTCTAATAGCATCTCAATACATGACACAAAATACATAACCACAAAGTGCTAGATGTAAAATACATCATCCGCTCATCTCTGAACTTAAGCATCGAAACTGAACTTAGCTGTCGAAACGAACTTAGCTGTAAAACTGAATTTTCTTGTCGAAACTGAATTTTCTTTGTCGGCTGACGCACTAGCAAGGTGAGTCTACCCGTCGGTCGACTGACTTTTCATCTCAGTGGTCGATTTTCCAGCCGTTGGATCTGAAATCAAGGGCCTCGGTTCATCTTCAACCTCCACCCCTGAGCCGCTAGCCACCACCGGCCAAACAGCAGCCCCGCCGCCCACGGTGGCGATGTCGCCCCCGCCAAGGCAACCTCCCCACCGGGTCTGCCTGCCCGGCCATCCCTCTAGCCCCCGTGCGAGCTTTTCTCCGTGATCCCCACGCCGCCGTCCATTAGCGCCCGCCACCGCCCGGCGACCACCGTCCCATCTGAACCTAAGATAGATAGTGGGGTACCTCTCCGCAAGCCCCCCCTCCCGCTGCGGCTGGTTCTTCCTTCACCTCGGCGACCCCCCCCCCACCCCTAATCGTGACCCAAAGTCGATTCAGTCGTGAAGTGTAGCTAAATCGGAACAGCATCGTAAGGCAAGAGCAAGAGCGAGCAACAGCGAGCAAGAAATAGCAAGAAGCGAGGACAGGCGGGGACCGAGCAAAAGCAGAGCATCAGCAGCGGCGAAAGCTAAGCAGCAACAGCTCCTCTTGATGTGGGCGTCGCTGCCGAGGAAGCGACAGCCGTGGAAGGAAGTGGCGGCGCCCCCGCCGTGGATGGAGCCGCCGTGTCGGCTTTTCGGGACGGCGCGGCAGCACCGTGAGATCGAATCAAGAAGAAAATCACGGCGATTAGTGTACAACCTCTTTGGTGGCGCCCGATTAGGCGCAGCTTCATCGAGAAGCGGTGATGATGATGCTCTTCGGTGGTGCGGTGAAGATGGCGGTGTGGGAATGGAGGTGGCGCGAAAGGCGAGGAGCGTCGGGGCAGCTCCGCCGAGGGGAGGGCGGGGTGGCTGAACGGCGGGCGATGAGATCGACAGCGGATCCTCATCTGGTCACGGTGGATGAGGACGTCGAGGTGTTCTGTGGGCGGCGTCGTCGGAGAAGAGCTCCGTCTGGGTGGCGGACGAGCAGGGTGTGGGGTTTCATCGTGGGTTTCGCGGCCTCGGTGTACGAATGGGTGGCGGATGGGATGGCGGTGGGTAACCATGGCTTAGAGGCGCTTGTCGAAAATGTGGGGTAAGTTATGAAAGTACCCCCCCCGATTTGGCGGTTCTTTTGGTTCGAGGGTACCACGGGATTTCATAGGAGGTGGGACTTTTTAGCGGCGCGTTGTAATTTGGAATAGCAAGGCGCGGGTTGAGATGGAGGGAGTTGTCGAGCACTTGAGACAAAGATATATCTTAAATATTTCAGGGCTAACAAAGGCGGCGGGTTGAAGGCGGGAGTTTAGCGCACACGATGAAGCGAGGCGCTAGCTTGAATTTTCGGCATAACAAAGTAGCGGCTTGAAATTTGGAAGAACAAGCAACGTGTAGCCAAAAAAAGACAATTTGCACCTCAACACGCACACACACACACACAAACACCATTTAGACTAGAGTAAGGTACCGTGCATTGCGCATGAGATTAACAACAAATTATGAATAAATACCACATTATAGCATGCAAGCTTTGAGTCATATATGCATGATGTAGATGTTCGTTTAATTCTTATAGTTCATTTCATTCAAAATCATCTAGTTTTTATAAGAAAGCTAATCTATTTTAAGATTCATGGAATTGTGCGTTGTAAGACATAAAGTAAAAACAAATAATGGCAAATCATGTAGAAAAACATTTGGGCAATTCGATCGGAAGATTCTAGAACAAATAAGAAGTGCTTGTGTTTTGATGTTTGTGCATTATGCTTAAGTTCAACCATGGAGTCTTCTAGATTATACATGTGGCGAAATCTGGTGGAATCTAGATGATATCCAATGGCCAATAGTGCTCAAATTTGCCATCTTTGGACCATCGGATTCGCCTCATTCAACGACCATCTTTCAAAGTTAAAGTTACCGCACACAATATAAAAAATATAAAATATAATATATATAGGGGTATAGATATAGATATGTGATCTGAAGCCCATCATCTCCAATTAGAATAGTGTGTACATGCGGATGCGATGTGGCCAAATGATATACGCCATCGGTATCTCAAATTCAAATCAATCGACCTTGTTCAATGTGTATACATTACAACATGCTCGTTTCAAACCACACCGCGCAGATCTTCGTTATATTCACGCATGCATGGGTTTCAAACATCATGATCTCTTATTCAAATATTTGAATTCAACTTTACATTGATTATGACCTCACCTATTCTTTTACACCCACAGTAGTCTTCTCTTTATAATTGTACCACTAACTTTCTCTCGTGCATGCATGCACACACACTACCAGTCGGCATTATCCATCGCACGCATGCAATCTTTTTCTTGAATTCGGTCTCCCATGAAGGCACACACCACACATCCCCTCTCCATCATATCGGGCATTCTTTATCTCTCGCGCGTGAATGCAGCGATCGATGTTCCTCTATGTATGTGTGTATATAGCTAGGTCTTTCATAGTTTTCCACACGAACCGATCAATCGATATATCCGTGAGGTCTCACCCTCTTTCCCGTCCACATCGATCAATCTATACCTCTCTATAGGATTAACATATATAGCTAATACACCCACATTAATTATATATCCAACGTCCCCTCTCATCATCCATGCCTTCGCTTCATCTCTCGAGGCAGCGTGCACAATGGCGAAGGCAGGGGGCGATAGAGGGCTACCCCCCTAACATCACTATATATCGAGGCTAATATGAATGTGATCATTAGACAATTGCTGCTAAAAAAGGTTTAATTTCATGAATTGACCCTCCTCGTAAAGGATTAGCAATTCTTGGCCCCCTAGCTCATTTATTTTGCATGGCTCCGCCACTGTGTGCAACAGCGCACGTGTTCGCCCCCTCTCTCTAAGTATCGATCTCGCACTTGTGCATTCCTTCATGTCTCCCTCCACTCGGCCCCTCGCACCATCTTCTAGCCCCACGGATTTTGCCACATGTACAATCTAGAGACTCCATGGTTGAACTTAAGCATAATGCACAAACCTCAAAACAACGGTGGTTCTCTTTTGTTCTAGAATCTTCCGTATCATAACTGCCCAAACTTTTTTCTAGTTGAATTGCCATTATTTGTTTTTACTTTATGCTTTACAATGCACAATTACATGAATCATAAAATAGATTAAGGGCTTCTTTGATTGAAAGGATTCTCAAAGGAATTTTGGAGGATTCTAATCATTAGGAATTTTTCTATCTTGGTTGTTTGATTAGTAGGATTGTAAACCATAGGAATTTTCCATATGATTCATTTGCACTAGATTTCATAGAAACATCCATCCCTCAAACCTCTTTGAAAGAATTCTTCGTTTTCCATGCACAATCAAACACTCGTACAATCCTGTAGGATTCAAGGCGACATTCCACTATAATCCCATGTTTTCCTATTCCTGCGTTCTTAGCTTTTTATAAAAACTAAGAGGTGCTTGGATCAAGGACTTATTTTAGTCGACTCAAAATAGTCTCTTTAAGAGACTAAAGTTCAAGCACCCACGACTAAAGAGGGGCTAAAACTAGTCTTGAGACTAAAAATTTTTAGTCGAAAGTACCCCTACTAAAATGTTGATTAGTCCTCTCTCTCCTCATTTAACTCCTCTCCTTTAACACGGCGAGTTCGGATTGGAGGTTTGGAGGATAATAAATGCTCATTAACTTGATTTTAGTCTCCTTAGTATTTGGATCCAAGCATGGATGAGGCTAGCATGTTTTAGTCTCACTACTTTTAGTCATGGGACTAAAAGCATATCAAGCACCCTCTAATTGATTTTGAATGAGATGAACTATAAGAATTAAATGAAGGGCTACATCGGGGCATATATGACTCGAGCTTACATGCTATATTGTGGTGTTTATTCATAATTTGGTTGCAAAATCTGATCGTGCAATGCCGTGTACCTTCTAGTACTTGGTATGTGCAAAACACGTAAATTAGAATACCAATGGCACACTACGGTGTCTCTCTTACAGTTCATGAAGCCACGTGGCACATGTGGAGGCGTTATCGCGACCTCCTTGCGTGGATTGATCACAATGGCGTGCTCTGGTTCGGAAGAATGTACTCGTCCTCCACTGAGCCATCTTGGCGGTACATGCAAGCGAAGATGTGCCACCGCCACCTGCGCACTCATTCCCTCTTGCGCAGCAGGTACAGGCGGACGCAATTTTGTACCAAAATCCACCCATGTGATAATTTGGCGTGTAAAAGTCGTTCACTTCATTGATGGTCAATTAATACAGGGCATGCAAATTGAGTGGGCGTGAGGCGGAAGAAAGACATTATTACTCCACTCTTGCGCATGCGAGTAGTTAAATCGTGGGTTGCTAAGTAGTACTTCCATTGGTCTCCTTCCATTATTTTGTGCCAATTTTGTGATAACATAATATTTACACATTTGAGCAGTGTAGTACTTGAAATTTATGTTCCGCTAAACTCGCCGGGAGCCGTTTGAGACCTCGAAACCAAAACCATCAATTAATCTTTACCTTGTTCCCATCACATTGAGCCTGCTCCACACCTATTAAATACGTACCAAACCTGAGCGTGTCCCCACTATGCGGTATTAGTACTAGTGCTAGTACTTAGGTTATAAAAGGGAACTACCTAATCGAAAATTACTCTACCTTTCCTCCTCATAAGTGCTTCTTCTTAGTAAAATCGTTGCCATGGCGGTGAGCAAAGCTCTAGGTAGAAACTAATCATAACAAGGGCGGCAACCAAGGCTGCGGAAAAAGAGAGGAGCTGCGCGCACGAGAGACCTCGAAAGATCTCTCATGGGCAGGCGATGGCTCCCGGAGGCGCCCTAGCCGCGAGGCGAACATGCCGGCAGGCGGAGCTGAGTCGTTATCCCTCGGCATGCCCGATCAGCTCAATAAGCACCTCAATAAGCGAAGGAGTTCATCCAAGGCTTGATGAGTTCTTGAAGGAGAGCCTCGACGACATGCCGGTGAGCTCAATCTGCGGGGAGTTGACCGCCCGGCTTGGTGATCTTCTTGAAGAAGAGCATTGCCTCGGAGAAAGAAGCGACCGGCGAAATCCTGCGACCGGGAGGACAAAGCGAAGCTCTGCCATGAGATCGACCTGTTGAAGGAGAAGAGCCCGGTGGAAGAAGCTGCATGAGAATAGTAGTTCCTCGATGAAGATGCTGCAGGCCCTCGTCATGGATGCGAAGGAGGAGTTGGCGAAGCTCCGCGCCGAGCACCCGGCTGCTGTCAAAGTGCGTAATGCGGCCGTGGAAAAGATGATGAAGGCTCGCGTCGAGAAATCCCGCGTCATGGACAGAATAAAGAAGATGGCGGAGGAGGCAGCAGGGAGATGGAGATCGTGGAGGCGATGAAGAAGAGATTCACGACTCATGGCGAATTAGATCATTTGGGGTGATAATCTTCCTTCTTCTTTTGCTGTTGTGTTTCACCTTTTGCTTCGGGTGTTTTGCCGCACGTGTCACGTTCTCTGCGAGGCATGAATAGTACAATGGTTTTTTTGAGGGAATGAATAGAACAATGCTAACAATGAGATGACTAGTAAATTAGATCATTTTTATACGCCATATGGCCTTTGGCTGCCGTGTTTACGTGCTCCTCGTCGCGATACTACTCTAGTGGAAACTTGAGTATACCGCCGCGGTTCTTTGCTCCTCCTCGATCGGTCGTCGGTGCATTTATCTGAGCAGTCAAATCACAAGGCCGCCTTCCAGCGATAATGAGCCTGTCAAATCACAAAGGCCCTACTTCGCTCGTGAAACCGACCAAGCTAGACTGCCCGCCCTCTAGCCTTTTAAAAAATGTATACTTTTGCCTGCAGATAGTATCGATGGATTGCGCCATGGAGCAAAACTTGAAATTAAAAAAGGTGGTACATATAGAGAATGTTGGTGGCAAATTATGCATATAGTACTATTAAAAGGCTAGTCACAATAATGTTGTCGGCACAACCCACCCCTCAAATAAAACTAAGCACCCTAGAATTCTTTGACAAAACTAAGCACCACTGAAATTCTTTGACAACTAAACTGCTGGCTATATGATGTTGGCCATATATATTATACGTATATAATGTGAAGAAATGAGTGGTAGTATTATACCAACTAAAAGATGAAATGTAAGAAATACTAGTATATACGTCTTGAAGAGTTAAAGTAACAAGAAGAAACATAACATAGTTACATTTGGGGCTCAGCACACAACACACCTCAAATTAAATTAAGCACACTGAAATTAAACTTTGCAACTATCGGTGGACACTGCATTAGAACCACCGGGAGCAAAACACTGCCACCTTACTCGGAGTCCTCGTCCACGTCCTCGACTTCGTCCTTGTCCCTCTTCCTCTTGGCGATACTTCTTTGCTTGAACCGCCAACTTGGTTGTTGCTCTTCATCCAACCCTTGTAGATATTGAAACAAAGGTAGCCATCCATTGCAGCGTAGTGGATGTGGTCTATATCTAGTACATTCCTGCCATGCATGACGATGAAGCGTGTATGGAGGTTTCTCCGGTTTACCTTCTGAAGGATGAACCATGGCTCCTGCCGGTCGGCGTGAAGGGTGATGATAGGACACCGGTGATTCTTTTGGAGGTCGAAGGTGTTGCCTAGCGAGGCCTATCCGATCTGGGACTTCTTTATCGTTACCAAAGTCTATAGTAATGAATTTGACTAGGTTGCTCTTGAGAAGTCCTTAAAATCCTGGCACTCAACGTCGGCATGGCATATGTGGTAGACCAAGCATAAGTCATGCATAAAACCTGGATCACGGCGGGCTTCTTCCTCTCTTCATCCTTTAGATCCTTCTCTCGTCGGGGCTGTGGTGTACTCAACATCTAGCCCAGCGACCCACTCATCATCGAGTCTTGAACATGCGTGCGAAGCAAGAAAGGCATCCTTTCACCGTCGCGGAAGAGCGGGTGTAGATGACGTCGAACTCATCGCCGGTGATGGTTCGACCTTGTACTCACCGCTTTGATCGGGGAGATTTGGGGCGCCATGGATTTGGGAGCCGTAATGTGAATGGGCGGGGCGACTAAGGCGAACCACCGTGTAGTATTAAAGGGCGTGCGAGGGGCGAGTAGGAAGCGAACTGCCTGCGCATCTGACAGCGAGGGTTGTGGCTTTCCATTCTCCCATGATCGGGCTTCGAGGCCCTTGGATCTGAGATCGAGCAGTTGCATGGCGTGATTCTAGACCTATGGGTGAATATCCTATCCTAGAGGTTATTACGCAAATTTTCAGCAACTTAGCATGCGATCGTTTGATCTCAGATCCAAGGGCTGCCGGCAGCCGTATCATAGTCGCGCCTACCATGGCGTCGCGTCTTTCATGCGATCGTGCCCTTGGAGATTTAATGCGGTGCGTTAGGCTATCGATGTTGGCATGTCATACATAGTCATCCTTAGTCACTCATACTACAACAAGGTTGGCTATAAGTGTATTTTTTACTCCTCTCTATCTATTTCTTGTACTCCTCCGTCCCATAATATAAAGCGTTTTGACACTAGTGTAGTGCCGTCCGTTGCGGAAGAGTGAAATGCATTGATCGGGGTGTTGTTTATTTTGACAAAGGATGTGGGGTCATCTCATGTGTAATAGGTATCGATAGGTTTCTTGGATATTATTTCATCTCTAGAGCTCGAAACATCCGGGTGAAATAGATAAAAAAGTATCTTTTGCAAACAAAAGCGTTCAACTATTCAACCTGCATCCAAAACTTGTAAAAAAATAACTCTTATTGTGCTTTCCGGAAATGGTTCATCATAAGTCTTTCACGGTCTTTGTAGTAAAATTCATACATGGAAGATTCTAGACTAAACCATAAATGGATACACTTTTATTCATCGCGATACTTCAATAGAGCAAGATCAAGCATGGAAGTCTCCACATGCTTAGACAGCGGATTACATTGGCGAAGACTAATGATCAACATTTAACTTAGTAATGCATATGTCGGTGAACCTCCTTGGAGTCCCCATGCACATTGTTGGGGTCAAATAATACCATCGTCTTCCATGTCCACATCGGTGGGGAAGGTCCCAGCTCGGCGAGTCAAGTCGACAGCGTAGCAGTGTCATCCCCACGGACCTCAGGGTAGTAATAGTGAAACGCACACCGTACATCGGCCTCGTGTCGATGTCGGCGTCAATGGCGTCGCCCTGGCACACTACTGAGATATGGCGGCGGCTGCTGCTTGACCCTCGCCCGGTGGCCACGATCAAGAGGAAAACTGCGCCGTCCTCCTCGAGACTAGCGAGCAGCGCTGATCCTCCAGCGACTCCGGCACGGTGAGCAGGTATACGTCTCGTGCGCTTGATGTTCTTCGCCAAGGGCGTGGTGATCGCCGCCGCGCTGCGTCGGTGATGCCACGATGTCGCCGCGAGCCCCAAAGCGGCACGGGCACTCATAGTAGTAGACGAAGGGCTCCTTGGAGGCATCGACCAGGCGTCCATGAAGCGGGAGTGGCTGTAGGGGCGTTCGCCCGATTGAATATATGAGCAAGTTACTCACGAGATTTACTACAAAATAAATCATGGCGGCTATAAAGATTAAACTAATCATGCGGACTAGCATAGTAGATGAACAGATCGAGTCTAGGACACGGTAGAAACATGAATTCTACCACGATTTGAGCAGGAAGAGGCGAAACACATACGGTGCAGCGGGAGCAGCACCATTGGCGTTGAGGTTATCGCCGATGTCGTTGAGGAAGAGGTTGCGAGTCGGGGAAGAAGTAAATGAAATCGTGAAGTCGTGGCTGCTAGCGATCGCGAGTCGCTCCCAAATGTCAATAGCACCCGCCGAATGGGCCAGCGGGGAGGGAGTGGCTGTAGGGGACATTGCGACCGCCCGAATGGAGGCAGGAGTAGCCACAGCGGTAGATGGTGCTCCTCCTAGTCTCTATTCTTATCTCTATCTCTACTACTCTTCTTTGTTTTTATAATATACTAGTTGTAGTTGTCCGTCGAATAGTACTCATGGCGTCCTTTCATGCCGCGGCTGAACCGCCTCCTCGCCTCCATTAAACCCGCATGCAAACAGAAACCTACTCCGGCCAGGGAGAAATACTGCGATTGCCACGGGAGGGTTATTCGCAAATTTTCAGCAACTTAGCATGCGACCGTTTGATCTCAGATCCAAGGGCTGCCGACACCCGTATCATGGTCGCACCTACCACGACCGTCGCGTCCTGCATGCGGTCGCGCATATGGAGATTTAACATGGTGCGTTAGGCTATCTGATGTTGGCATGTCATACATAGTCATCACTTAGTCACTCATACTACAACAAGGTTAGCTATAAGGTTGGCTATAAGTGTATTTTTTTTACTCCTCTTTATCTATTTCTTCGTACTCCCTCCGTCCCATAATATAAGAACGTTTTTGACACTAGTGTAGTGCCAAAAACATTCTTATATTATGGGACACAGAAATACTAGTATTATTGCATTTGCCAAGGTGACCTCTTCCAATGAAATGGTGTTGCTAAGTTTGCTTCATTTAATTAGCTATAGACTCAAAATTGTCTTTTCACCTAGGTACTACGCTTAGCACCGTTTCTTCCTTGGATCACCAAACTAGTCTCTCTCTTCTTGATTAACTTGCCACATCGGACTTTATGCCTATGTGGCAAGCTTAACACCTAGGAGCAAGTAAGTTCAATAGTGCGCTTTACATGGCATTTTGCATATGTGGAGGAAAGAGAGGCAAGGAAAAAGTGGAGAAGTGGGCTCTCATGCAGAGCCAGCCTCTACTACATGGTGGAGCATTGGGAGGCACACTGTGGAGGTGGTCAGAATCGGGAGACTCACGCCCGGTCGTAGCACCACAGTTAAAATGATAATAGCAAGTCAAATCACGGGGCCCCACCTGTCCAGATAACTTCATTGTCAAATCACATAGCCCTCGTTTGCAGCAGCCTACTCCCTCGTCTTCTCGCGTCTCTGTCGAACCGACTAAGCGGAACTGCGCCGCCTAGTGCAGGAAAAGCCCGCCCTCGACTTTTAAATAGTATACAGTATACTAATTTTGTATCCATGGATTGCGCTCACGCCATGGACAAAGCGTCTAGAAAACAAGCGGTACACATATGCAGGAGTATACAAAGGCCTTTTCGCGTTAAGCACCCTAGGCGGTCGATCGATGCAGCCTTTGCTGCTTTCGAGATGGAGCAGCGTCATCTTGCGTTAGCACACACATGTGGGGCGGCAATTGAGAACCGACCATAGGCACACTCCCGGCCCGCAAGTCGGGTGACTTAATAGAAGAGGAGGCGGCGATAGTACTAGAAAGTGTTGTAGTACTACGTATTGCAGGCGATCCCCGCAAGACCCGGAAGATCAGTTCGTCCATGCATGTGACCGGACTCCGGCGGAACCGCTGGATTGGCTATAAATCTACATATCATGCGAGCTGTGTTGTACATGGCTGTAGTTGTGGTGAGAAATCTAAAAAGGTTTCTTGTCATCTCATGAAATTAGGTGTCATGTGCTTGAGGATCACTGCGAGGTTAAACAGCGACAAGCGAGTTGGGCTAGTCATTGGGGCACATGCACGAATAGTGACTACTCGGCTGCCATCTAGGTCAAGCGGCTATATTAATTAGGACATCTGTCGGCGGACCCCTTTTCTCTGAGTTTATCTTTAATATGAGCTTTGTTCCTCGTCTAGTTTGTCCATTGGGATTCATGTTGTCTCCTTTAGGCGGTGAGGTTATGATTTCTTGTCATGTGGCATTTTTCGTGTTATATGTTAAATCCGGCGCTTTAGATCAAAATGGCGACAAGCTGCGCCTCCGGACCCCGTGCATGAAGACTACTTGACAGTCATTGCGAGGTTAAGCCGGCTCCAGTGAAAGAAAACTAGTACTACTCCACTATATAGGCGGGAGCCTCCGCGCTTGCTTGCTAGTGTTGCTCTCTTCACCTTGTCTTGGCCTCTCGAGATCTAAACCACGACAGCGATGGCCACTCTCTCTCTCTCTCTCTCTCTCTCTCTCTCTCTCTCTCTCTCTCTCTCTCTCTCTCTCTCTCTCTCTCTCTCTCTCTCTCTCTCTCTCTCTCTCTCTCTCTCTCTCTCTCTCTCTCTCTCTCTCTCTCTCTCTCTCTCTCTCTCTCTCTCTCTCTCTCTCTCTCTCTCTCTCTCTCTCTCTCTCTCTCTCTCTCTCTCTCTCTCTCTCTCTCTCTCTCTCTCTCTCTCTCTCTCTCTCTCTCTCTCTCTCTCTCTCTCTCTCTCTCTCTCTCTCTCTCTCTCTCTCTCTCTCTCTCTCTCTCTCTCTCTCTCTCTCTCTCTCTCTCTCTCTCTCTCTCTCTCTCTCTCTCTCTCTCTCTCTCTCTCTCTCTCTCTCTCTCTCTCTCTCTCTCTCTCTCTCTCTCTCTCTCTCTCTCTCTCTCTCTCTCTCTCTCAGTCACCAGATCAACTTGGATCCTCTCCATGGGGAAGGTGAAAGGTGCAACGTTCACTTGATGCGTCCTCGTGACAGCTCTTACTGCTCTCTAGCGCATCCAGATCAACTGCCTTGCCGTTCTCTCCCAAGCATTGGCGAGGGAGGCCTCGACCCTTCTTCCTCATTTCTGGCAGTAGTGTGGGCGAATCCGGCCTCCGCCGCCCACCTAGCGATATCCGGCGACCATCGGGTATAACTTCCTTGAAACCGGCCTTGCTCTACTTCCGAGCTCGGCGTCCTGCATTTGTATCTTTTACTATTTCTCAGGCCCCCTCGTAGATAGGATCGATTGGCTGTTAGAAAACCACCTAATTTTTATGTTTAAGAGGTAAAAGTAGTTCATGCACTCGAATCTAGTACTACTTGGTTCAAACAAGGAAGAAAGGGGGTGGGGTGGGGAGGATTTGTTACTGAATCTGGACTTGGTCGAAAGAGGAAATAATGAAGGCGAAAAGTAGCAGGCGGCTATCCAACTAGTCTCTAGGTCTAATTGGGAAATAAAGGAAGCAGTACAAACTCAATATAAACCCGATCTATTGGTTGAAAAAGGAAGAAAGTGGGGCCCTGGGGACAAGTCAGCGAGTAAAGTACAACACTAGATTTGCTAGCCTCACGGTATAAGGTGGCTATCTGCGAACAAAAATGGGACCAACCGGATATCCTGTTACGATGTTTGTTGCCCGAGCCACTCTTATGTAATGCCCTTTGGTAAAATGTAGCGATCGCCTTTGTTAAAAGTAAGGACACGTTAAACCAATGTTGTTTTCAATGTAATGCCTCGATAATATGAATCAATGGCACTTCTTTACATGTCACGCTAAAATTTCCCATTAAGATAAGTTGGTTCTTTTAGTTACAAATGCAAGCATCTGGTCGCCTATTCTCTCATGCCCAAATTAATGTAAGTATTCAACGGTTGTCATAGTTAATCCTAATGCCCACACTAATATCTAGCAATTCCTTTGCTTTAGAAATTGCTACTGTCCTTATAGGATTGCCATTCGAGATAAGGAACATGCTTCTTTTCATTTGATGCATGTTTCATCACTTATTAGTCACCCTCCTTTCCACCTTTTTTGTGCAAAAGAGATATACATTTCACGCTCGGTCTTAGTTGAACTGCACAAATGATATCAAATTATAGTTGAGCATTCCGGAGCTTCACAACCAACCTTGATGTTGCTCAATTTTATTGCAACTAATGAAGAAGAAGCTCTGTGGGTTTCATTTTCGATGGAAATGGAGCAGAGTGAAACCCTTTTCTTAAAATATTTTTGAAGAAGAAGCTGCTAGCTCACGGGACATTGCTTCATTTTAGGTGAACTGCACCAAAAGGTCCCATGATTGAATCATCCATGTTGGTGGATTGAAAGAGCCAGACTTGACATCCATCTAAGCACCCGGCCTCCATCCTTGCGGCATACGGTACACCTTGTTTGCCACCTGCTCGACCCTAGTGTCCTTGATAAAATGAAGTAATAATACAGTTAAAATAGGCGAGTGTCATCTCTATCATTTCATTTCCAATGTAGATAAATAAAGTGCTTCTCTTTGTTAAAGTATGTTTCATCAACTAGTCCCATTGTTAATGTTTAAGCGTTTACGCAAAGCTGGGGTGCTTATTTTTAGTTGATATGTACAAAATAGAGATTTGAATGTCTCAAAGCGCCTCCTTGTACTCCGCTATACTGCTGCGATGTTCATCCTTGGTAGAAGGTGTATCACAGGAGACTTGGGGCGATGTCCAATAAGAGGCGTACCATATGAGGCGTCGCGGGGCCCATCTAGCCCTCATGACATGGCATACTATGATACTATCGCAATATTTTCTTCTATTTATTTTGTGTGTTTCATCAACTAGTGCCACTATAATGTAATCACGCTTTTTCATTATCTGTGCAAACAGAGGTTATTAAGCTGCATTTTGGTGGAACTGCACAAATGTGCGTATGGAACCGGCATATATCACGAGTGCGGTGTGCCAAGTAAAATTACCGACACCAACCATGCTGCATGCGCGCATTGGCATCCACCACCACCCGGTGGGATGTGTGGCGCTCTCTGTGGGCGGATCTTTCTCGGCGGCAAATCCTCTAACCAAATACTAGTAGCTTATATTGGCAATTTTCTAGGAGTACTCTTTTTCGAAAGAAGTACCAATCTATTTTTCTTTATTTGTACCTTTGTGTCACAACTTTGACCCAAAGGTCGAGCTATTTTAGGGTGATTGGCGTAGTACTCGGTGATTGTAAGCATGATTTTCATTAGCTGTCACACTGATTGTAAGCATGAGCAGGTGGAATATTAGGTTAGTCTGAAGCTTACCTTAAACCCTACGCGTCGTTGAAGCAGAGGCGGCGTCGAGGAACCGTGAAGAATGGCGGAAGCGGCGTCGCGCCATCCGGCCTCCTCTTGCGTGGGAGAGCGAATACTCATGTAGCTCGGTGGCTCTGCACCCTCACGAGCGGCACACCATACTCGATCGATTCGTTATCCTCTGGGTGCTCGACCTTTGACCTGTCGCCCACCACCTCCGCTGGTGTGTCGCCTCGGGGCGAATCTGCTGCTCCATCGCCCAGAGGAGATACTCGATGAACTCGGAGGACTCTGGCGTGTGCTGCCGTAAGGAGTACATGTACATCGCCGCCCTCATCGCCGCCGTCTCGCTCTTTCGCATACATTGCCACATAGCCCGCACCGTCCTCGAAATCTCCCACTCATTGTCAAACCAACTAAGGATCTCCTTCAACACTGGCTAACTTTGCACTGTGCATCTTGATGATCTACTGATTGACTGCTTGCATCCTCTCCATAGATGTCGCCACGAGGTGGTCGGTGCTAGCTTTGGAAGATGGGAGGAGAGCGGTGGTCTTGCAATAGAGAAGAGGAGAGGCGAGGCAGTGGTTTTGGAATGGAGATGATGGAGAGGAGAGGTGGTTTTGCAATGGAGAAGATCGAGAAGAGGAGAGGCGAGGCGGTGGTTTTGGAATGGAGATGATGGAGAGGAGAGGAGGTGGTTTTGCAATGGAGAAGATCAAAGAGGAGAGGCGAGGCGGTGGTTTTGGAATGGAGATGATGGAGAGGAGAGGAGGTGAATTTGCAATGGAGAATATCGAGAAGAGGGAGAGGCGAGGTGATGGTTTTGGAATGGAGATGATGGAGATGAGAGAGGTGGTTTTGCAATGGAGAAGAGGGAGGAGGCGTCTTGACTCGATTTAGGATTGGGGCGAGAGGGCGGTAGCTGCTGTGTTGGATCAAAATCAAAATCAATTTACCCTTCAATTAAAGCGACCCCATTAACTAGTCTCCCTTTTATTACGGGTCATAATTGACCATGATTTTCCTCATAAAATATATGTTATCGTTGCAAAAATAATATAATTTGAAAGTACATTCGAATCTGAACCAAGCGATACAATTTTTGGTGACATGCATTCACATTTGCTTGTCAAATATAGTGCGTGGTCAAACTTTGACCCAAAATCATAAAACAACAAAAAAATACTTCCAAGACCAGCGTCGCTCTTCGCTCTTCTCCTCTAAAACCACGCTGCTCCTCTCTGTTCCAATCTAAATCCAGCGCTGCTCCTCTCCTCGTCCATTTCAAAACCACCACCCCTCCTCTC
>JAHIAM010003095.1:0-54300 GCA_021605205.1 Aegilops longissima
GTGTATGTGTTGAACCGTTGCTCCGTTTTGAGTGTGCTCTATATGAAACTTGCTTGATTTTGCATGTAGTTTCATATTATCATGTTGCATCCTTGTTTTGAGGTGTTTGCTTGATGTTTGGATGCAGTTTACATCAATGCCATGCTTATCTTGTTTTGTTCATATCTTCTAGGCGTAGCTCGAATCTAATGAACTTTATATGTAACTTGACTAGAATTTCGTGTAGATCATCGTGGTGCAGCTTAACTTGCTGTTTAACAACTTGAACATAAAGTTATTCAGATCTGGACCAATTTCAGAAATTTACATATGAGGGCTTACGGAATTGTTATATGTTGTCTCGGCCTCATTTAAACTTGCTTTGATGTGTTGCTCTTGTTTGCATCATCTCTTGCCATGAGTAGCTTCATGTAGCCTTGTCATGCATCATGCTTGGTTGTGCATCATGTCTTGTTCATGTGTGATGTGTTTACTATGTGTGTGCTTCTTCTTGTTAGTTCCGTTTCGTTGCGATCGTGAGGATTCGTTCGTCTCGCTTGGTTAAACCGTCCGTTCGTCTTCTTCATGGACTCGTTCTTCTTCCTTGCGGGATTTCAGGCAAGATGACCGCTTCTGGATCTCACTACTATCATTGCTATGCTAGTTGCTTCGTTCTACCGCTATGCTTGCGCTACCTATTACTGTTTATCAAGCCATCCCAAATTGCCATGTCGACCTCTAACCTTTTGCCCTTCCTAGCAAACCATTGTTTGGCTATGTTACCGCTTTGCTCAGCCCTCTTATAGCATTGTTAGTTGCGGTGAAGATGAAGTTTGTTCCTTGTTGGAACATGGAGATGTTGTTCCTTTGGAACATGTTTACTTGTTGGGATATCACAATATATCTTATTTAATTAATGCATCTATCTATTTGGTAAAGGGTGGAAGGCTCGGCCTTATGCCTTGTGTTTTGTTCCACTCTTGCCGCCCTAGTTTCCGTCATATCGGTATTATGTTCCCAGTTTTGCGTCCCTAAGCGGTCGGGTGATTATGGGACCCCATTGACAGTTCGCTTTGAATAAGACTTTTCCGCAAGGCCCAACATTGGTTTTACATTTGCCTCACCTAGCCTTTTTCCCTTGGGAGTCGCGCATCCGAGGTCATCTTTATTACCAACCCCCGGGCCAATGCTTGTCTAAGTGTTGGTCAAACTAAACCACTGCGGTGCAGCCCGAGGCAACTTGGGGTATCGTCGGTTGCGTCGTAGTGTTCATCCGGTCGTGGCACGAGGCGAGATCGCCGGCTACTATCGAGGTGTCGGGCAGGAAGGTGGTCTTCTGGACTTGTTTTATTCTGTCGAAATGTCTTGTAGCAGGATTCGAGACTGATCGGGTCTTCCGGGAGAAGAATATCTTCGTTGATCGCGAGAGCTTATCATGGGCTAAGTTGGGACACCCTGCAGGGTATGAACTTTCGGCCGTGCCAGCGGTTATGTGGCAGATGGGAATTTGTTAATGTCCGGTTGTAGAAAACCGAAGTTGATCTCAATTAAAATACACCAACCGTGTGTGTAACCGTGAGTGTCTCTTTTGGGGTTGATCGAGAGGAGAACACGGTTTTACGTGTTATGATTGGCGTAAGTAGGAGTTCAGGATCACTTCTTGATCATTACTAGTTGTGACCGTTCCTTTGTTTCTCTTCTCGCTCTCATTTGCATATGTTAGCCACCATATATGCTTAGCCGCTGTTGTAACCTCACCACTTTACCTTCCTTTCCCTTTAAGCTTTGCTAGTCTTGATACCCATGGTAATGGGATTCTTTGAGTCCTCGTGGCTCATAGATTACTACACCACCAGTTGCAGTACAGGTTATGTGATGATCATGGCCTTGAGGCGATGTTTGTTTGTGTTGGAGTTTCTTCTTACGCTTCTTGATCGGGGATAGGTTCGGTCGGACTGGGCTAGCGAGGTGGATGTCGTTTGAGCTTACATTTATGTTTCATCCGTAGTCGGATGTTGATCTTATATATGATGTTGATGTATTCTTGTGGCATTTGTGCCTTATGTATGTATCCCTATGTATTATGTAATGTTGATGTAATGATATCCACCTTGCAAAAGCGTTTCAATATCGGGTCTATCCTTGGTGGGACCTTGAGTTCCCTTTGGAGAGGGTCGCATATTAGGCGTGTTCAAGTTGAGTATCGAGCCTCGACCGACCCTAAAGCCCCCTTGATTGATCGTGTAGTTTGGCTGATGTTGAGTCTAGAATAAACTGTTTTACGAGTCTAGTTATATCGGAGTAGGATTTCTTTTACTCCTCTGCCCTTAAATCGCTCTGGTGAGGAATCTTGGCGTAGGTGTTTTGAATTACTCCTCTTCCCTTCAAATTTTTTCTTTAGGATCCGCAGATTGGTTTCTGATCGTTGGCCCTCGGCTCTTTTCATCCGGTTCATTTCTCGTCTAGTTGACTCGAGCCTCTTCATCTTTGAGTTCAATCCTCGGTTCTTCCTCCGGCGTCGTTGTTTTCCTTGTCGAAGTTGTCCTTGTTTTCCCACCGCCCTCCTTCTTCTTCTCGGAACGAGTCCGTAATTGAGTATCCATCCTACTTGTGTGAAGTCTTTCTTTTCTTTCCTCAATGATTTCAATCGGTGTTTTCTCTTCAAGATATTAAGTCGGTTTCCCTTTCCAAGTTGCCTTTGTTTTCCGCCCTCCACCCTTTTCTTCCCGGAGTTCGAGTTTCTTCGACCATCAATTCCATTAAATGCGGAGCCTCTTGAGTCTTCCTCAATCATTTCAACGGTGAATTCTCTTTTGTTTGAGATTCTTCATCCCTTTCTTTTCGGTGCACTCAATTCAAGTTTTTCGTGTTGATCACATTCTTTTCCTTGGATCAAGTGTTTTCCCCCTTTCGTTAGCCTCTCGCCAATTTATCATTCGGAGTTCGAAGACATCTCGGAAGATTCGTGTTTGCTTTTAATTAATTCGAGGTTGTCACCTCATTCAAATATTTCAATTGTTCGGTGTATCATCTATCTGGTCATCATCCCATTTCGGCGGTGTTTTCTTTTTAGTGGGCCCTAACCCCAGGTCTTTTCGAGGATCTTACGACTCTTCTAATTTTGGAGCTATTCTCAAATCCTTTTGAAGTTCGGCGTAAGTATGATTTTCATCGATCGGATCTTTTCCAAGATCGCTTTCAATTATTTTGGTTGTTGCCTCAACCTCTTACGCTTTTCATTTTCGGAGTATCTCGGTAATTTTGGTGGTGTTTCTCCTCATCATTTGAAGATTGAAGAAATTTTCCTCTAAATCTTGCCCGTTCTCCCGGAGTTTAGTGATTCTAGCTTCATGTCATCCTCTCGAATTATTCCTTGTGTCAGATATTCTTTTTCTCAACCATCCGGAGTTTGTCAGCACTTGTTTTTTTTCGGAGGCCGTCGTTCCAGAAGAATTCTTTGTCCTCACATTTCAGCTACCGTTATCCGATTATCCCGGTGCTTCGTTCAAGTATTCTTTATCAGCTCGTTATCTCTTTGTTCTTTTGCATCTAAATCCCCTCTAGCATTTGTGTTCGTCTAATTCTTCCCGGTGATTCATTCCCTTTCATCAGTCATTTCGAATTCTTACGGTGGTCCGTTCAAGATTATTTTCCTTGTTTATCATATTAATCCATTCGTTCTTTTCAATCCTACCGGTGGTTCATGAAGACCTTCTCAAGTCTGCGACATGTCACTTCTCAATCCTTTTCAAGAAGAATAAGTAGTAGGCGAAATCCATTGTTTGTCATCAAGTTAATTTGATGGAGGATAAGCATACAATAAATCTTATTCTTATTTCCTCAAAGTGACTAATCTCTTCCTTCGGAGTTTGTTCTTCTTGAATAAATTCTATTCACAAGTGTTTTTCATCTTTTCTTTTCCGGAGTTCAAATTTCCTCGGCCATTTATTG
Organism: Aegilops longissima; assembly: GCA_021605205.1. NCBI lineage: Eukaryota > Viridiplantae > Streptophyta > Magnoliopsida > Poales > Poaceae > Aegilops > Aegilops longissima. The sequence goes on from JAHIAM010003095.1 coordinate 3,931, forward strand.
AATCCTCCATCTAATTCATCATGAGCTCATATTATTCTTTCTTCCTTCATTTTATCTCGTCATCCTTTGTTACGGAGTTCTTCATGGTGGTTCTTCATGATTTAATTCTTTCTTCAAGAGTTTCATCAATAGTTTGGTGGAATTCAAATATCTTTTCTTCTTGCATCTCTAAATGTAATTAATTCTCCGTATTCTTTAGAATTGGAGTTTTGCTTTTCTTTGTTCTTCTCAGATATTCAAATCCACTCAATCCTTCCTTCTAAGTTACTTTCATTCAAATTCTTTCAATTCTTCCGGAGGCATTACGTTGTTTATCTCATCAAGTGTCATTCCATCCCCTCAAGTTCATGTTCTAATCTTTCCATTTTCAGCAGGAGTGCTGCCTAAATCCTTTCAGTCTTATCCATTTCTTTTCTCATTCTAACCACTCCGTTTAGAACGAGTGCTTTCATAGTCTATCTGATTCCGTGAGCTTTCAATTCTCGTCATTCTCGTCGTTCCTCTCTTCTTATCGAGTGCTCTCGATTCTTTGTTTCTTCTCGAGTTCTTGTTTCACCTCATCCATTTTCCCTTCGTCTAGGTCCTAAGATCTGGGGCGAGATCTCTTATTAGTGGAGGAGTGTTATAGCGCCCGGATTCGATGCGCCAGGTGTCCGTCAGTTATTCGCCGTCGTAGCCATGTCATGTGCTTGTGTGTTGCACTTTGCCATGTCATCATCTGCATTTCATATCATGTCGTCATGTGCATCGCATTTGCATACGTGTTCGTCTCATGCATCCGACCATTTTCCCGTTGTCCGTTTGCAATCCGGCACTCCCATGTCTCCGGCGCCCCTTTTACCTCTTTTCGTGGCGGGTGTTAAGCGGTCTCGGAATGGCCGAGGTTTGTCAAGCGGCCTTGGTATAGCACCGGTGAACCGCTGTCAAGTTTCGTGCCATTTGGAGTCGTTTGATACTCAACAGTTAACAGGGTAACATAAAGGCCTCTTTGTGTGCAGCCCAACACCCCTTCAAAGTGGTCCAAAACCCAGCAAACTCCCTCCATGCTCTCGATCGTTCGATCACGATCGCGTGGCAACCGCACCTCATTTGGACTCTCCTAGCTCCCTCTACCTATAAATACATCTCCCCTCCGAAATTCGCGGATGAATTCGTCCCTAACCCTAGATCCCACCTCCTCTTGCGCGGACATGTCGCCGCCGTCCGAACGAAATCGCCGCCGCCCGCAGCCAATGGCGTCGTGTCACGTGGCCAGCGCCGCCGCCCTCCGCCCAGTGACCCTTGAAACCCATCGCCAGCGAACCCAGCGCCCAGCAACCGCCCGCCGCTGGCCCGTCACGGGCCGCCGCCTCCACTTTGCCGCGCCGCCTCCGGCCGCCCCTCCGCCGCCCGGCGAGCTGCGCCCGGCCTCGCCGCCCGCCTCGCCGAGTGCGCCGCGCCCTCGCCGGCGCGCCCCGCGCAGCCAGCAGTTACCGCAGCCCGCCGCCGCCGCGCGCCCTGCCATGAGCTTCGCCGCCCGGCCCGTGCTCGCTTGGCGCCGCCTCCCTCCGGCCGCCCGCCCGCCACCGCGCGCCTCGCGCCCGCTTCGCCGAGCCAGCGTCCGTCGCCGCAGCGGATCGGGGAGAGCCGATCCGGCCTCGGTTAGCGCCGGATCCGCCGGTTGACTTTCTCTCCGCCCTCAAATATCTCTAAGTCCCGAGTTTTGTTACTTTCATGCATTTTCATCATGCCATAACTCTGCATCCGTAGGTCCGTTTTGTCGCGTGTAATATGTCAAATTGTTCGTCTCGAGGTAGATCATTTCGGCTCATTGCATCATTTTCATTTGAGCTCATCTTGATGCCATAAATGCTGTTAGAAGAGTGCTATGTGATGTTAGTTTACATTTCTTAATAGAACATGCACTTTTGTCATTTTTCCATGATTGATGTGTGCATCCTATGAACTTGAGTCCTACATGTGTTTTGTAATATGCCATGTCATCTTTCAGGGGTGTATGCCATGCATTTTTGTTATCTATTTGGTGACGAGCACAAGCATGCAAACTAGGTGTCTTGATGTTGCTGATTTCAGCCACATTACTTTGTTATTTTGATGCCATGTTCACTTGATGCTACTGAGAGAGTTCCATGCTTATTTTGAGATACTTCATAAGGATGTTTTGTTCTACATGTCTTGCTCTATCCATCCATGCCCTTGTTTGCAATTATGGAGTGCCATAGCTTGAGTCAATCGAGCTCTACTTTTCTATAAAATGTTCTGGCAGATTGTTTACATGTTATTCAATTTTGCCAAGGTTGTTGTAGTTGATCCTTGCATGCTATGATGTTGTTCTTGCCATGTATAGCTTCTATGCCATGTCTTCTTGCTATTGGGTGCCTTGCCATGCCATGTATTTCTCTGTGGTGAGTGGTTCAAGCTCACCAACATGCCTACTGTTATTGTTCTGCCATGTTTAAATCTGTAATATAACTTGCCATGTTTACAGGTGCCATCATATTTTCGATCCTTTTTGGCTCATGGTCAGTAAGGGACATTTGTTTTATGCATTTAGTAGATTCATGCCATGCCTTTGCTTGCCATGTTAAGTTCCTGTAACATGTTGTTTCATAGCTCTAAACATTGCAACTTTGATGTTATTTACTGCTAAAAACTGGCTGTTATTATTTACAATCTTGCCATGTGTTTTGAGCATGTTCTAGTGATTTCTGGAGATAGCTCAGTGTTCATGTTTTGTCATACTTTACCTGTACATCACGCCCATGCCTTTTGTTCTCATGTTAAGGTCCTGTATCATGTTGTTTTGGTGCTTGCAATATGCCTAGTTGCTGTTTTGGACAGATTGTTGCTATAACTTGTTTCATGTGTATGTGTTGAACCGTTGCTCCGTTTTGAGTGTGCTCTATATGAAACTTGCTTGATTTTGCATGTAGTTTCATATTCTCATGTTGCATCCTTGTTTTGAGGTGTTTGCTTAATGTTTGGATGCATTTTGCATCAATGCCATGCTTATCTTGTTTTGCTCATATCTTCTAGGCCGTAGCTCCGAATCTAATGAACTTTATATGTAACTTGACTAGAATTTCGTGTAGATCATCGTAGTGCAGCTTAACTTGCTATTTAACAACTTGAACATATAGTTATTCAGATCTGGACCAATTTCGAAATTTACATATGAGGGCTTACCGGAATTGTTATATGTTGTCTCCGGCCTCATTTAAACTTGCTTTGATGTGTTGCTCTTGTTTGCATCATCTCTTGCCATGAGTAGCTTCATGTAGCCTTGTAATGCATCATGCTTGGTTGTGCATCATGTCTTGTTCATGTGTGATGTGTTTACTATGTCGTGTGCTTCTTCTTGTTAGTTCCCGTTTCGTTGCGATCGTGAGGATTCGTTCGTCTACGCTTGGTTCGGCTTCGTCCGTTCGTCTTCTTCATGGACTCGTTCTTGTTCCTTGCGGGATTTCAGGCAAGATGACCGCTACCCTGGATCTCACTACTATCATTGCTATGCTAGTTGCTTCGTTCTATCGCTATGTTGCGCTACCTATTACCTATTTATCAAGCCATCCCAAATTGCCATGTCGGCCTCTAACCTTTTGCACCCTTCCTAGCAAACCATTGTTTGACTATGTTACCGCTTTGCTCAGCCCTCTTATAGCGTTGTTAGTTGCGGTGAAGATGAAGTTTGTTCCTTGTTGGAACATGGAGATGTTATTCCTTTACGGAACATGTTTACTTGTTGGGATATCACAATATATCTTATTTAATTAATGCATCTATATATTTGGTAAAGGGTGGAAGGCTCGGCCTTATGCACTGGTGTTTTGTTCCTCTTGCCACCTAGTTTCCGTCATATCGTTATTATGTTCCCGGATTTTGCGTCCCTAAGCGGTCGGGTGATTTATGGGACCCGTTGACGATTCGCTTTGAATAAGACTTTTCGGCAAGGCCCAACATTGGTTTTACATTTGCCTCACCTAGCCTTTTTTCCTTAGAAGTCGCGCATCCGAGGTCATCTTTATTACCCCGGGCCAATGCTTGTCTAAGTGTTGGTCCAAACTAAACCACTTGCGGTGCCGCCCGAGGCAACAGGGTATCGTCGGTTGCGTCGTAGTGTTCATCCGGTCGTGGCTTTGAGGCGAGATCGCCCGGCTACTATCGAGGTGTCGACACGCGGGTGGTCTTCTGGACTTGTTTTATTCTTTGTCGAAATGTCTTGTAGCGGGATTCGAGGTGATCGGGTCTTCCGGGGAAGAATATCCCGTTGATCGCGAGAGCTTATCATGGGCTAAGTTGGGACACCCACGCGGTATGAACTTTTGAAAGCCGTGCCAGCGGTTATGTGGCAGATGGGAATTTGTTAATGTCCGGTTGTAGAAAATCTGAAGTTGATCTCAATTAAAATACACCAACCTTGTGCGTAACCGTGAGTGTCTCTTTTCGGGGTTGATTGAGAGGAGAACACGGTTTACGTGTTATGATTGGCGTAAGTAGGAGTTCAGGATCACTTCTTGATCATTACTAGTTGTGACCGTTCCTTTGTTTCTCTTCTCGCTCTCATTTGCGTATGTTAGCCACCATATATGCTTAGCGCTGCTGCAACCTCACCACTTTACCCCTTCCTTTCCTTTAAGCTTTGCTAGTCTTGATACCCATGGTAATGGGATTCTTTGAGTCCTCGTGGCTCTGATTACTACACCACCGATTCGTACAGGTTATGTGATGATCATGGCCGAGGCGATGTTTGTTTGTGTTGGAGTTTCTTCTTACGCTTCTTGATCGGGGATAGGTTCGGTCGGCAGCACTGGGCTAGCGAGGTGGATGTCATTTGAGCTTACATTTATGTTTCATCCGTAGTCGGATGTTGATCTTGTATATGATGTTGATGTATTCTTGTGGCATTTGTGCCTTATGTATGTATCCTATGTATTATGTAATGTTGATGTAATGATATCCACCTTGCAAAAGCGTTTCAATATCTTGGTCTATCCTTGGTGGGACCTTGAGTTCCTTTTGGATAGGGTAGCATATTGAAGCGTGTTCTTGAGCCCCACCATGTCCGGTCCCAGACGGCAAAAGGCGAGTGAGGGAATGGTCTTGAGTGCGAAGCGGCAGGTGTTGCTTGGGGTGAAGACTTGGAACCCTTTGCAATGTTTGACCAACTCCTTGCCGTCGTCCAAAGCGGTCGGCCAAAAGAATCCATGGCGGAAGCTTTGGCGACAAGTGATCTTGAGGCAGCGTGGTGGCGCATTGCATATGGTGAATGTCGCTTGAGGATTGCTATGCCCTTCTGCGGCTCGTAGCGGTCTTTGGAAGACTCGGTGACACTATGTCAGCGAGCTCTCTGTTGCAATTGTATATGCTCCGGCTCGGCGTTGGACTTGTCTTGCAGCGATCTCGTCGACGGCGGTTCTCATCTACCGGAAGTTGAGGATGGGCTGAGACCATGATGGGCTGTGACTTCTTCTATAGCCAACATAGCTCACCAACCAGGCGGGTGGGCTGGGTGGTGAAAAGCTGGAGTTAGCGGCGCTTTGTGGTGTTGATGCGGTCCCGGGCCGACTACCTTAGTCCCGGGTGGGTCCTGAAGTCCCGGGCGGGTGCGACTATGCAGTCCCCAAGCCGCCTATCTAAGTCCCGGGCGCCTTCTTGGTTCCCCAAGCGGATCCGGCTGCGTCGAGGTTAAGCGGCATGAAGATGGTCGGATTACGGAGATGGCGATAGGCGGCGAGGCGTTGGAGAGAGCGCGGTTGGTATAACAGCCGGCGGAGCCTATTCGTGCCGGTGCATCGCTTGCTCGTTGTCGGCCCGTGTACGTGGAGAACTTCGCATCCTTCAATGTACCCACTGATTTGCTGAACAAGGAAGCGGTAGCTTGCCATATTGCGTCCTTGGCGTCCCAATCACCGGATATTCTTTGGACCACCAAATCCTAGTCGCCATAGCACGAGATCCGGCGGATGCGAGCTCTTTAGCTAGCCGGAGCCCGTGTATGGCGCCTCGTGCTCGGCCACATTGTAGAGGAGAGCCTTTTCTCCAAGCCGGTGATGAAGCGGTTGGGGAGGCGGGCACCGGTAAACTTCGGGCGTCTCGCGGCTTGGTAGGAATCTCCATTCTCTCAATGGCCTTGATCTTTCTTGGGTTGCATTCAATGCAGCGTTCGGAGACCGGGAAGCCTAAGCCGGCGGTGGTACTCGAACACGCATTTCTTGGGGTTGAGCTTGATCGAAACCGGCGCGGGTTCTCAAATGTTTCCTTGAGGTCTTCTAGCAGGTTCGCGCTTCTCCGTCTTCACCATGATATCGTCTACATAGGCGTGGGCACTTGCCGAGTTGCGAGGAGGCATTTACGCATGCAACTTGAAAAGTGGCACGGCATTTCTCAAGCCGAATGTCATAGTCGGTATGTGAAGCTCGAATGGCGTGATGAAGGCGGTCTTGGTGGTGAGCTGGGTCCAACTTTATCTCGGTGGTAGACCGGTAGGCATCAAGAAACTCAGCAGCTCGCATCCGGTTGTGGAGTCTATCCTTGATCAATCCTTGGTAGGCGCGAGGATCTTTCGGGCGAGGCTTTGTTGAGGCTTGTGTAGTCTATACATCGCCACTTATTATTCTTCTTGACCACGAGCACCGGGTTGGCAAGCCACTCGGAAAGAACACCTCCATTATGAAGCCGGCCGCCCGGAGCTGGGCTATCTCTTCTCCTACAATCCTTCTCTTCTCCTTGACGCCCGGCGGGAGGGCTGCTTGGCTGGTTTTGCCTCCACTTTCGGACATGTAGCTTGTGCTCGGCGAATTCCTCCGGAACACCGGCATGTCCTTGGGGACCATGCAAAGATGTCGATTCTCATGGAGGAAATCGGCGAGCTCGCCTTCCTATTTGATGTCGAGGTTTGCTCAATGACAAACCTTTACGGGTGCTCTAGGTCGGAGGTATCTTCTTTGTTTCCTTGGCGGCTGCAAAGAACCTTGGGCATCACATTCTTTGGGGTCGGGGGCGGGGCGGCTGCTTGCTGCCATGGCCCGACTTCGATCAATATCCTCTTCTCTTCAGCGATTACAAGGGACTCGGCCGGTGGCTCTGGCTGCGGCCTTGCTGGAGGATTTCTAATGTCGCGGCTATGGTGATGATGCCCTTGGTGCTTGGCATCTTCATCTTGAGGTAGGCGTGGTGGGGTACAGCCATGAACTTGGCGAGCAGGTCGGCCAAGCAGCGCATGATAAGGGCTCTCAAGGTCCACCACTTCAAACCAGTTGCTTCTCGTGAAATGATCCTTGTCTCCAAAGAACATCTATTTTGATCTTGCCGATTGGTGAACAGGACAGGCCGGGCTCTTGGGAGCGAGAACCCTTTAGGGAAGGGCTCGTCGCGGATCACGGGGCGAAGCAAAGCGGACCGACATCGTCTTCTTCTTCAATGCCAAGGATCGCGCTAAGGCGGTCGATCCGATGGCGGGCGTCGTTTTCGCCGACTCCTTCGCGGCGGCCTAGTCGGCCCCTGAGAGTCGGATGCGTGACAGGCGGCGGGGTGGGATATCTTTCCCCGTGAGGCGAAGGAGGAGGTGGGTTGCCTCGCCGCTCCACGGCTCGAGAATGGCCTTCTGCGCCACGCTCTATGGACATCTGGGTTCGGCTGCGGCCGGTAGCCGGCTCCTTTTCTCATCGTGTGCGGGTGTTGCCCGCGGTCGGTGTTCGGGACGTCGCGCCGTGCTCTCGGCGTGGGGGAGGGCTTTCGGCGCGGGCGCTGTCTTAATGCCGCTCTGCGGCCGTGCCAATCAGTTCTGGATCGCCTAGCCATATAAGGAAGCTTCGTCGGGCCTAGTCCGTTCAACTCTTCTCTGACCGCTGGCGTAGCGTAAATTCTCGGCGTGGCGTGGGCAGGCGGTCCACTCCCGGCATGTCGGTGATAGTGTGCGCGTTTCTTAGCAGCGCCCGATTCGGCTTAGCCCGTCGAGGTGGCGTGCCAAAAGCGGCGCGGTCGACTTCAGCTGGTGAGCCTCGATGAGGCGTCTCATGGAAACTATCCTCTGGCCCTCTGCGTGGAGGTGGTAGCGCACCTCCGGTGCCTCGGCGCGGCGTCGGCGGGGAGAAGGCGGACAAGTCGTCTGCGCGCCCGCTTGTGGGGCGTCGTGGGCGTTCTCGCCCGGAAGGGCAGCCGTGGCGATGACCAGCACCTCGATGATGGCCTGCCACGGCTGTCGGCAGGGGCGGGTCGTTGAAGATCCTGCGTTGGTGGGAAAGCGTCGGTGATGCCGTGTCGGGTCGACAAGCATCGGTCGGTGGAGCCGACCGACTCCAAATCCACAACAAGCTCGCGGAGGCGTGGAGTTGGTCGAGGAGGTGGCGAGGTGGCTCGGGGCAGCTGTGCTTACGTCGGGCGGGCTCGTCGGAGATGCAAGCCTCGCCAAGAAGATTGGCGAGGCAGCTCGCCAGCATAGCGTCGGCGACACCTTGCGGTAGCGTCGGGCAAGCGCCATCGGGAGTCTTGGGCTGGCTCGCTATTTGGGAAGGAAGAGGTTCCGTCAGAATAGGTCTCCGGACGGCGGTGCTGGCCCCCGGTGGGCGCCAAATGTCGGGTGGTAGGTGCGACATATGCCAGCGGTTGGCTTATCATTGTAGGAGCCAATAAGGCGTCGCGGTGCACTGGAAAGCGGGATGGCGAAGACATGCGCGTCGTGAATCTTACCCGGCCGGGGCTCTCGTGGAATAACACCCCTGCTGCTGCTCTGCGGGGTCTCCGCATGATCACTAGATGAACAAGTGGCTACAAGAGGCTCCTTGAGCTGTTCGGTGTGAGGAAGGAGAAGGGCACGACTAGCTCTCCCCTTCCCTCTATGTGGTGTCTAAAACTCTAAGAGATCAACCCTTTGCATGGGTGCCCTGGGGGGTTTATATAGGCCTACCCCCTAGGGGTACAATGGTAATCCGACTGGCCTGAGCCCTAGCCGTCGGTGTCGCTTCATGGCTTCTCCTTGACCAATGGGGAACCCGCCATGTTGGTGGGTTCCGCCGGCTGCCGGCCCCTTGGGTGACAAGCTGGCCCTACCGCTAAGGGCCTTGTCGGTGTCAAAACCGGCGGATCTCGGGTAGGAGGTCCCGAACTGTGCGCCTAGGCGGATGGTAACAGGAGACAAGGGACCCGATGTTTTTACCCAGGTTCGGGCCCTCTCGATGGAGGTAATACCCTACTCTGCTTGATTAATATTGATGATATGGGTAGTACAAGAGTAGATCTACCACGAGATCGAGAGGCTAAACCCTAGAAGCTAGACTATGGTATGATTGTTGTTAGTCCTCTGGGACTAAAACCCTCCGGTTTATATAGACACGGATAGGGTTAGGGTTACAGTCGGTTACAATGGTAGGAGATCTACATATCCGTATCGTAAGCTTGCCTTCCACACCAAGGAAAGTCCCATCCGGACACGGGGCCGAAGTCTTCAATCTTGTATCTTCATAGTCTAGGAGTCCGGCCAAGATGATAGTTGGCTATCCGGACACCCCTAGTCTAGGACTCCTCGGTAGCCCTGAACCGAGGCTTCAATGACGATGAGTCCGGTGTGCATATTGTCTTGGCATTGCAAAGCGGGTTCCTCCTCCGAATACTTCATAGAAGGTTTTGAACACAAGGATAGTGTCGGCTCGCAAAACAAGTTCCACATACCACCGTAGAGAATAATTTTTGCCAGATCTCTTGGCGTATTCGGCGTGACATCACACCATGGCGAGGCCTTTATATGAATCGTTTTCTTTGTTCCACCTTAAGCGCATTTAGCGGCGGTTTCCTTAGCACGTCTTATCAAGCGGAGATCGTGCCCCCTTATTCGGGATTCCCATCAATACGGACGTGGGTAACCCATCCGCGCCATTGATTACGGCGCTTGGGAGATAGCGAGTTTTACCGGTGGCGGGGCGCATAGCCGTCCGTCCATATAAGGGATAAGGATCCGCCTTTTAGCCTCGCCTTCTTCCTCCTTTGCTCATCCATTTCCGCTTTTCGAGCTCGGCGCCCAAGTCCGCACACCCACCTCAACCTTCTCCAACTATGTCGGGGGGAGGCGGTGGATGGCCTCCTCCGTCCTGAGAGGGCACATCACAAAGCTGCGGGAGGCGGATACTTGTCGGCGATATCGCGTGTCGGCTCCACAACAAGGGCAGCTCGTCCCCACTCCCGAGCTCCATGAGAGGTGGTGTTCCTCACCCACTTCCTCCAGCGGACTAGGTTTCCACTTCACCCATTTGTCAGGGGCTCATGTTCTACTACGGCCTGGATTTCCATGATTTGGCCCCAAACTTCATCCTCAATATCTCGGCGTTTATCATCGTGTGCGAGGCTTTCCTCTGCATCAACCCCGCCGGTTTATGGTTGAAGACTTTTAGCGTCAAGCGAAGATAGTGGGCGGCCGACGGTGAGTCTTGCAGGCGCCATGGCGAGCGAGGATGCCCAATGTTCTATGGCTCGAGGCTCCTTCATTGGAGACAATAAAGGGGTGGCAATCGGGGTGGTTCTACATCACCGAGCAGCGACTCAAATGGCGGCCCCAATTCAGATCTGGCTCCCCACACGGCTCACATCATGGAAAGAGGCGGGCTGGCGTGGGGGATTGGACGAGCTATCCGGACTCAAACACGCATCCGAAACACGGTGGACAAGAAGCTCAAGCTTGTCAACATAGTCCGGTGATGCTCATCATGATTCTCCCATGCCGACAGCGGGCCTTCAATTCGTGGGAGTTTGATCCGGCCTGACACGGACCTTGAGCGGCTCTTGACACTACGTGCGAAGATGCACGGAAGAGTCTTGTTCAAGGCGCCAAGCCCTGCATCCGCTACGAAGATCGCGGATTCAGCTCGTAGCGTCAAGCCAGCGAGGTAAGTTATTTTACCCTTTATGGGACTCTTTTTCATAGTTTGACTCTGTCGGGATCTAAAACTCCCTAACCTTTGGCGGGACTGGCTGAAGGCGTCAGACAGAGTTAGCTGTCTGGCCCCTTGCCGAAGACCGGCGGACGCCCGATTGGCAGGGCTCTGGCTCCGGTACCTCCGTGGTGTCGGAGAAGAAGGCCAAGAAGGAGGCCACAGGGAACTCGAAAGAGCTCCGGCGCCCGAGTGTCGTCGGACTCACCGCCCAACAACTCCGGCGGAATCCTCCTCTAAGGAAGAGGAGGAGGAAAAAGCCTCTCTCGGTGAAGGAGAGAAGAAAGGAAGGTCGCCCCTAGCGGGGAGGCGGAGGTCAGAAGGAAGGACCCTTCATCCGGACTTCTCCACCAGCGCCGACAACGGCGAGGAGGTGGCCAACAAGGGCCAAGCCCTGGCGAGATCGTAAGTGTCCGGATACCCATGGTTTTTCATTGCATAGTGTTCTCTAATGCCGAACAATCATGCAGCCCGCCCAAGGCGAGTTCGCGCTTCGTCGGCGGGTCCACTGGTCGTCGGAAGTGGAAGTACTTCACTTCGGCGCGTCCTCACCTCACGCTGATCGCCAAGTACCCCCTCGGATCGTCAAGTTCGACTACGGATCCGTCAAGTACCCTTTGGATCGCCAAGTTCCACGGCGCGCGCATAAGTTTCTTCTTGAACGTGTATGACTACGCAGATTCGCCAAGTTCCTCTACGACCGTGTACCACTACCATCACCGAAGATCCGTGTACAACTACCGTCGCCGCCGTGTACCACTACTTCCACGACGTCCTGTGAACGCCTACTTCCTCTACACCGCTTCGAACTCGATCCGCCCCGAAAATGCACACTTCAAAGGTATAACCGCCGAGACGATCAACCGTGGACCGAATGCATGTGTTGTATGAGATGCTCGTGTTTGCACCGTGCCCGTTTGTTTCGTGCATGTTCCTCGTTTGCCATGCCGCTGTCCCGTGGGAACCCAGAATCCGGAATCACCCCACCATCTTGCATGACTTCGCTCCGTCCGCCTCCTTTTGCCGACATCTCAATCAAATTACGGGACGGAATGTTGTCGTGGCATCATTTTCGGATTCGCCGCCGTTGCACCTTTTTGTTCCGCCATGGTGACCAAATGCTTCATAACATGCTCATGTCAACATTTTCATAAAATTGCATATAACTTGTATATGTCATCCGCATCATGATAACAACATTTAAAATGTTTAAAATTGTTGTTGCATTAAATTGCTAAATGCATATGGGGATTTACGGTTTGTTGTTGTTATATCGGCCCCATTTAAATTGTTTAGATGGTATAGTTAGTTTACTTCTGCTTCACCTCTTGCCATGTTAATCAACATTTAATATTGTTGGGTACATAACCAAGAGAGAACTAAATAATTGATGTGGTGTTTCGTCAATATGCAACTCGTTGCATATTGAGCTCAACTTAATTTGTAGGATTGCTTGTGCACTTTTGCCATGCCATGCTATTTAAACGGGCATGCATCATACTTGGTTGTGCATCATGCCATGTTTATGATGGTTTGTTTACCATGTTGTTTGTTTGTTTCGGGTTGCTTCTCTCGTTAGCCGGTTTCGTTCGGAGTTGTGAGGATTCGTTCGACTACTTCCGTTTGTCTTCTTCATGGACTCGTTCTTCTTCCTTGCGGGATTTCAGGCAAGATGACCATACCCTCGAAATCACTTCTATGTTTGCTTGCTAGATGCTCGCTCTTTTGCTATGCCTATGCTACGATGCCTACCACTTGCTATATCATGCCTCCTATGTTGCTATGTCAAGCCTCTAACCCACCTTTCCTAGCAAACTGTTGTTTGGCTATGTTACCGCTTTGCTCAGCCCCTCTTATAGCGTTGTTAGTTGCAGGTGAAGATGAAGTTTGTTCCTTGTTGGAACATGGAGATGTTGTTCCTTGTTGGAACATGTTTACTTGTTGGGATATCACAATATATCTTATTTAATTAATGCATCTATATACTTGGTAAAGGGTGGAAGGCTCGGCCTTATGCAGTGTTTTGTTCCCTCTTGCCGCCCTAGTTTCCGTCATATCGGTATTATGTTCCCGGATTTTGCGTCCCTAACGCGGTTGGGTGATTTATAGGAACCCCTTGACAGTTCGCTTTGAATAAGACTCCTCGGCAAGGCCCAACCTTGGTTTTACCATTTGACTACCTACCATATACCCCTTCCCTTGGGTTACTGCAGACTCAAGGGTCATCTTTATTTAGCCCCGGGCGGTGCTCCTCAGTGTTGGTCGAACCGGGCAACCCTCAGGGGCCTGCAGAAACTTCGAGGCTTGGTTTTACTCGTAGCTTGACTTATCCGGTGTGCCACGAGAGCGAGTACGTCGACTCCTATCGGGTTGTCGGCTGTCAGGCGGCTTTGCTTTGGTCTTGTTTTATTCTTTGTCGAAATGTCTTGTAGTCGGGATTCGAGGCTGATCGGGTCTTCGGTAGAAGAATATCCCGTTGACCGTGAGAGCTTATAATGGGCTAAGTTGGGACACCCTGCGGGTATAATCTTTCGAAAGCCGTGCCCGCGGTTATGAGGCAGATGGGAATTTGTTAATGTCGGTTGTAAAAACCGAAGTTGATCTTAATTAAAATACATCATCTGGCGTGTGTAACCATGATAGTCTCTTCTCGGTGGTCAGGGAAGTGAACCTGATGTTGGAGTTATGTTTGGCGTAAGTAGTTTGAGGTCACTTCTTGATCATAGTTGTTCGACGTGCTTTTGCCTTCTCTTCTCGCTCTCATTTGCGTATGTAGCCACCAGATATGCTAGTCGCTTGCTGCAGCTCCACCTCACTACCTTCTCCTACCCATAAGCTTAAATAGTCTTGATCTCGCGGGTGTGAGATTGCTGAGCCCCCGTGACTCACAGATACTTCCAAAACCATTTTGCAGGTGCCGATGAAACCGTGCAGGTGACGCATCCGAGCTCAAGGAGGAGCTCGATGAAGATCTTGTTTCTTTGTGTTATTTTGTTTTAGTTGATCAGTAGTGGAGCCCAGTTGGGACGATCGGGGATCTGTGTAGCATTTGGGGTAGTCTTCTTTTATTTTGGTTCCGTAGTCGGACCTTGATTGTATCTGTATGATGTAATGCTTTACTCATGTATTGTGTGAAGTGGCATTGTAAGCCAACTATGTATCTCTTTCCTTATGTATTACATGGGTTGTGTGAAGATTACCTCACTTGCGACATTGCTTTCAATGCGGTTATGTCTCTAAGTCGTGCCCGACCGTGGGAGATATAGCCGCATCGGCGATACAAGTTGGTAATCGAGCCATCCCGACTTAGAGCCCCACAGCGATTGTTTCTTTGGCGTTGTTGAGTCTAGAACAAAAATGTTTTGAGTCTTAGGATTATATATATCGGAGTAGGATTCTTTTACTCCTCGGTCCTTCGTCGCTCTGGTGAGGTCTCGGCGTAGAAGTTTTGACTCTTCTCTCCTCAAATTTCACTAAAAACAATTTAGGATCCGCGGGTATCTTGGAATCGTTCCGATGGTTTTGTGGCGAGAACATTGTTCTTGGTGCCTCGACATTTAGGGGTTGTGGCGGTGTCCGGGAGTTGAGCTCAGGTGTTGTCGTCACAATTTTATCGTTGCGATTCGGAATACACGAGCTTTGCGACATCGAAAATCTCTTCTATCGGTTGTTGGTGAGATAACCTCGATAACCCGATCTTTGAGGCGAGCTCGAGTATTGCCATAACTTCGTATAACGGATGCTTTTGAAGGTCGAGGAAGCGATTTCGAAGGTTTCTTGGTTATTGTAACACCGGATGTAACTTTCCATATGTAACTCAACTCTTGCCATTTTCGGCATTGTGATATGATATTCCCTCCGTGGTTGGGTTTTCCTTCTTTTTGCATTTTTTCATGTCATGCATTTCATACCATGTCATCATGTGCATCGCATTTGCATACGTGTTCGTCTCATGATTCGGGCATTTTCCCGTTGTCCGTTTTGCAATCCGGCACTCCTATGTCCCCGGCGTCCCCTTTTACATTTTTCGTGGTAGCGTACTAAACTTTCTCGGAATGGACGAGCCTTGCCAAGTGGCCTGGTATAGCACCGGTAGACCACTGTCAAGTTTCGGGTCATTTGGAGCTCGTTGGTACTCTAGCAGTTAACCGCACTCTCGCATAAAGGCCTCTTTTAAGTTGCAGCCAAACACCCCTCCAAAACAGCCCAATAACCCATCTAAGTCACTTCCATGTCCATAAATCGTTCGATCACGATCGTGTGGTAACCGCACCTCATTTGGAGCTTCCTAGCTCTTTCTACCTATAAAAAACCTCCTCCGTCTTGCCCGGCCTTGGCGCCTCCGCCCCATGACCCGCCGCCGTCTGCCGCCGCCCGCTCGGCGCGCGCGCCGCTCGGCCAGCGCCCGCCGCCCCTCCGTCGGACCTCCTCCGCCGAACCTCCTCACCGCCCGAGTCCGTCCGGCCGGAGCAGCGCCGCCCCGGCCATCTCCCTCCAACTCCGGCCGCGCCCCGAGCTCCGACAAACCCCTCCGGCCAGCGATCCTCGAAGCGCGCGCCAGATCCGATCGGATCCCTCTGGGTTGACTTTTTCCCCTCCCCGGATTTCATCTAAGTCATTTTCTGCAGATATTTTGTTGCATCTTCAACGCTTCATAACTTTGTACCCGTAGCTCCGTTTCGTGCGTGTAATATGTCAAATTGTTCGTATCGAAGAGTAGATCATTCCATATCATTGCATCATTTTCATTTGAGCTCATCTTGATGCCCGAAATGCTGTTAGAAGAGGGCTATGTGATGTTAGTTTCATATTATTATCAGAACATGCACTTTTGTCATTTTTGTCATGATTGATGTGTGCACCCTATGAACTGGAGTCCTACATGTGTTTTGTAATATGCCATGCCATCAGGGGTGTATGTCATGTATTTTTGTGATCTCTGTGGTGACTAGCACAAGCATGCAAACTAGGCTTCATGATGTTCTGATTTGGACCTGTTTTCTTGATATTTTTATGCCATGTTAACTTGATGCTCTGAGAGAGTTCCATGCACATTTGAGATACTTCATTAAGGATGTTTTGAACATATGGTTATGCTCTATCCATACATGTCCTTGTTTGCAATTATGGAGTGCCATAGCTTGAGTCAATCGAGCTCTACTTTTGCTATAAAATGTTTCCTGGCAGATTGTTTACATGTTATTCAATTTTGCCAAGGTTGTTGTAGTTGATTCGTGTATGCTATGATGTTGTTCTTGCCATGTATAGCTTCTATGCCATGTCTTATTGATGGATGTATGCTTAGTTTATCATGAAATGCTCTGTAGTGAGTGCATCGAGCTCGCGAAGATGCCTACATAATTCTGTCAATGTCATACCACATTTCTTGAATCATTATGAAACTTGCTATATTGACATGGGTGCTATTGCATTTTCGATCCTTTTGGCTCTTGGTCGATAAGGGACTTTTGTTCTATGCTTTGAGTAGATTCATGCCATGCCTTGTTTTGCTATTATAAGTTCCTGTATCATGCTGTTTGCTTGCTCGAACATTGCTTCGATCTGATTACGCCATGTTGATATTTTCACTAAGTCTGTGAAGTGATATATTTTGCACTTTTGCCATGCTTGTTTGGACCTGTTATGTTGTGATTTAGCCGTATCTCAGTGTTCATCTTTTGTCAAGCATCTTGAGTAGATCACTGCCATATGCTTTGCTGATGTACGTTTGGGTGCGATGGCTTAATTTCTTGTTGCTTGCTAAGTGGTATCATCTTTGTTAATGGCAGATTTGTGCCATTCTTGTTTTGCTCGTCATTTGCAAACCTTGCATCCGATTCGGTGATCTTTATATCGATTTGAACGAAATCATCTCACCTTTCAGCGGCATACTTGGTTTGCCAAGTTGATGCCTGTTTCATCATTTTCCTTCGAACGCATCGCATTGCATATCATCTCGCATATCATGCCATGTTTTGCATCATGTTGCTTGTGCATTGCACCGTGATTTATTGTGGTTCCATTGTTTGTGTTCTTGCTTTGGGTAGAGCCGGGAGGCGAGTGCGTGAGCGAGAACCTGTTGAAAGCGCTTTCGAGGATCAAGCTTTCGACAACTCTGAGAACCTTGCGAGCAAGATGACCATACCCCCGAAATCACTTCTATCTTTGCTTGCTAGATGCTCGCTCTTTTGCTATGCCTATGCAATGATGCCTATCACTTGCTTATCATGTCTCCCATATTGCCATGTCCAGCCTCTAACCATCATTTCCTAGCAAACCGTTGATTGGCTATGTTACCGCTTTGCTCAACCCTTCTTATAGCGTTGCTAGTTGCAGGTGAAGATGAAGTTTGTTCCTTGTTGGAACATGGAGATGTTGTTCCTTGTTGGAACATGTTTACTTGTTGGGGATATCACAATATATCTGCTATAATTAATGCATCTATATACTTGGTAAAGGGTGGAAGGCTCGGCCTTATGCAGTGTTTTGTTCCTCTTGCCGCCTAGTTTCCGTCATACCGGTGTTATGTTCCTTGATTTTGCGTTCCTTACGGTTGGGTGATTTATGGGACCCCTTGACAGCTCGCTTTGAATAAGACTCCTCGGCAAGGCCCAACTTTGGTTTTACCATTTGCCACCTAAGCCTTTTCCCCGGGTTTTCGCGAGCCAGGGTCATCTTTATTAACCCCACGGGCCAATGCTCCTCGAGTGTTGGCCCAAACTAGAGTGCTTTGGCGCCCCTCAAGGAAACTTGAGGTCTGGTTTTAGTTATCTGATTGCTCATCCGGTGTGCCACGAGAGCGAGATATGTGCAGCTCGTGTCGGGATTAGTCGGCACATTGAGGCGGCTTTGCTGGTCTTGTTTTATTCTGTCGAAATGTCTTGTAGTCAGGATTCGAGACTGATCGGGTCTTCGGTAGAAGGAATATCCTTCGTTGACCGTGAGAGCTTATAATGGGCTAAGTTAGGACACCCTGCGGTATTATCTTTGAAAGCCGTGCCGCGGTTATGAGGCAGATGGGAATTTGTTAATGTCCGATTGTAGATAACCCGAAGTTGACCTTAATTAATACACATCAACCGCGTGTGTAACCGTTATGGTCTCTTCTCGGCGGAGTCCGGGAAGTGAACACGGTGTTGGATTTATATTTGACGTAAGTAGTTCAGGATCACTTCTTGATCGCTACTAGCTTCACGGCCGTGCCTTGCTTCTCTTCTCGCTCTCTTTTGCGAATGTAGCCACCATATATGCTGGTAAACTTGCTGCAGCTCCACCCACAACTCTGTCCTTCCTATAAGCTTAAATAGTCTTGATCTCGCGGGTGTGAGATTCTGAGTCCCGTGACTCACAGATTCTACCAAAACAGTTGCGGTGCAGCGATGCGGTCACGAGATGGCGTAGCCGAGCTCAAGTGGGAGTTCGGCGAGGGCGTGGTCGTTACTATGTGTCTTTCACGATGATCGATAGTGGAGCCAGTTGGGACGATCGAGGATCGTGTAGCATTTGGGTAGTCTTCTTTTATTTTGGTTCCGTGGTCGGACCTTGAGTGTATACGGATGATGGATGTTTATTTATGTCTTGTGTGAAGTGGCATTTGTAAGCCAACTATGTACCTCTTTCCTTATGTATTACATGGGTTGTGTGAAGATTACCTCACTTGCGACATTGCTTTCAATGTGGTTATGCCTCTAAGTCGTTAGCCGACCGTGGGAGATATAGCCGCATTGAGGCGTTCTGATTATGTGTTGAAGGATGGATACAGCTGGATCTAGGTATTGTTAGTTTGGCGATATATTTTGTCTCCTGTATCCCCAACACCTGATTGCATAACCAGAAAGTTTGAGAGTTTATAAGTGGGAATTCAAGTATCTCGTAGGATATCTTTCCAACACACACATGATACGTTATGGGATCTATCATATGTTTGTTTCCGGCTTATTCTACAAGCCAAATCCTTTGTTTTTGTTCCGTTTTGTGGTATTCAAGTTGCTTCAATGCCAAGTGTTGATTCCATACCTTATTCTAAGCGGTGTTCTCATATTGCTATGTGAATACTAATCCTTCTTGATCATCGAGGTCGTCATGTTAATTCTTTTCTCAACGTGCTTCTCTTCAAGTGGATCCGATCATTCCAACATTACTTAAGATAAATTCTAAGCTTTTTTCTCAGCGGTGTTCGTTTCATCCGACCCAAGTTGCCTTTGTTTTCCACCCTCCACCCCTTTTCTTCAAGGACTTATATATTTTAATCAAGTATCCATTTATTTATGTGAAGTCTCTTCACTCTTTTCAATCAATGTTACGATCGGTGATCCCTCATGAAGATGCTCAACAGCTCCAAGTTCATCATTCTTCATCCTCGTATTCTTTTCCGGTGGATTTAACTCAAGCTTTCAGTGTTGATCATATTCCTTTCCTTGTTGCGAATGCTTTCTCTTGCCGATGCACCTCTTAATCATTCACTTCTCGCTATTCATTTGTTCTGGAGTGTTGAAGATATCTCGGAAGGCTCGTCTTTTCATTCCAGATCCGTTCAAGTTATTTTGAGGTTGTTATCTCATTCAAGACATTTAATCCTACCGGTGCAATCTTTATTTCAAGCAATCCTTCAACGATGTTTCTTTCGAGTGGGCCCTAACCCACAGGTCTTTTTCCAGGATCTTACCTGACTCTTCTAATTTTCCGGAGTTATTCTCAAATTCTTTTCAAGTGTGACGTAAGAATGAATTTTCATCAGTCACATGCCTTCTCCAAGGTCGCTTTCAATTTTTTTTCTCATCTTTGGCTCAACCTTTCCTCTTTTAATCCTTCCGGAGTATCTCAACAATTTGGTGGTGTTTCTCATCGTCATTCTCAACATTTGAAGACCGAAGAAGAGTTTCTCTTAAATCTTGCTCCATTCTCTTCAAGATTCATGGTTCTAGCTTGATGCCATCCTCTCATAATTGTTTTCGATTGTGGAATTCTTTTCACCCATCCGGAGCTTTTCATGAGTTGTTCCCATTTTTTTTCCTCCATAGGCCATCATGTCGTAATTCCTCATTCTCAGCTTTCAGCTCCCGTTCTCCAAATCTTACCGGCGGATCATTGAAGACCTTCCCAAGTTGAGCAATATCTCTCTTAACCCTTTCTACGAGAATAAGTAGTATGCCAAATCCATTGCTTGACATCAATTTAATTGGTGAAGGATCAGCATAATGTAATTCTTATTCTTGTTTCATCGAGTAAATTCAATTCCTTATTAGGAGGATCGTCAAAATTCTTGATTTCATTTGTTCATCTTTCTTTACGGGTTCAAGTTTTCTCGGTTATATCATTTCAAAGCTTCTTCTTATCCTTTGCAAGGCTTCACCTTGTGTTTTCAACTTCTCTTTCTTTCTATCACCCTTTTGTTTAACGGTGTCATGTTT
This sequence comes from Aegilops longissima, assembly GCA_021605205.1. Lineage (NCBI taxonomy): Eukaryota > Viridiplantae > Streptophyta > Magnoliopsida > Poales > Poaceae > Aegilops > Aegilops longissima. Next base: position 24,260 of record JAHIAM010003095.1, read on the forward strand.
TCATTGAGCTCTCTCATCTTATCAAGTTTTGCCCCCTTCTCAACGGAGTGTTATGCGAAATCTTTCTTACCCCTTGTGCCATTTTTTCAATAGTTCGAGGCGGTGTTTGTTGATTTCATCAAGTATCCTCTTTTCTTTCATTAAGTATCCTCTCATCTTGTCAAGTTCATGATTCTAATTCCTTCCATGTTCAGCGGGTGCTGCTTGAATTCTTCCTTCTCTATCTAGTTTTAGCGGAGTGGTTTCAATATCTATCTTATCACTAAACCTCTTGGTTCTCGTCGTATCCCATGTTCCTCTTTTCTATGAGTGTTTGCAATCTCGTTCACCTCCATTGTATTCTTTCTTTCGATTTGCTCAACCTCTCAAGGTTCGTGGTTTCACTCGTTTGTCGTAGAAGCAACTTTGTTTTACCTCTTCCTCTTCCGCTTTTCTCCGGTGCCATCCTAGATCTCGGGACGAGATCCTCTTGTAGTGGTGGAGTGTTGTAATGCCCCGAGACCGACGATCCAGAAGACTTCCATATTTTTGTGACCTCCGTGTGTTTTTATTTGTGCTTGCTCTATTTATTTTTGCATTGCATCATGTCATCATGCCAGCATGTCATTTAATTTTTAAAACCTCAACTAAATAAATCGCATGGGTCTTTGATCCATTTAAATCGAGGGAATTCACTTGTGATTTCTCTTTATAACATATTAAAGCCTCTCAATATTATTAGGGAGCTATAATAAAATTATTCCATTTATTTGGAAATCACCATAACACACTTGCAAATAAATCCCAATGCCTTTGTTATCTTAATTCTTGGTCTCCAACATTGCCCATAATTTCTTTTATCATATTAGGAGCTCCACCAAAAATCCGAACATTTTGGACCTTCCCAAACCCTCACTTCCATTCAAATCATTTGAATTTAAATTCAAATGAGTTTGAATTAAATCTTTCAATCATGGTCTTCCTATTTTCTTGGATCAAACTCATTTTTGTGAGTCAGGAAAATTATCCCCTTAGCTTTTCTTCCCTAACCCTCTTTCTTTTCTTTCTTAATCTCTGTTTTTTTCTCTTTTCTTTTAGTAGTGAGAGAGCCCAGCCTAGCAGCCTGCAGACCCAGCCGAGCCTCGGCCCTTCTTTCTCCACCTGGGCCGACCCAACCAGCCTCCTAGGCCCACCTAACCCTCCTAACCCTAGCCGCAGGGAGACCTCCGCTCGATCTAGATCTCACCCGCATCTCTCTCCCTCGTCTCCTCCCTCGCGCCGCCAGCGCCCGATCCCCTCACCCGTCGCTCGCTGGCCCCCTCTCCCTCTCCTCGCAATCCCTTCCTTCCCCTCGTCACGTCCTCCCTCCGCTGCGCGCGAGGCCGTTCAGCCCCGCGCCCGGCCTCTGCAACTCCACCGGGGCGGCCAACTCCGGCGGCCCTCGTCGCCTGCGCCTGCGTCCTCCGCGTGCCTCGCGCTGGGCCTCCCTCTCTTCTTCACAGGAACAAGCAGAAGCCTTCCAGGTGCCGATGGACCTAGCCATGGCCGCTTCCGCTCCCTCTGCGGCTCACCTCTTCTCCAACTCGCGTCGCTCCGCCCCGCGCTGACTTCGCCGGCGTCGCTCCCTGCACCAAGTCCGGCCACCGTGCTGCCTTGCTCTGTCGCCCGCCTCCCTTACGACCTCGCGTCATCCCTGCTGCACCGAGCCTCTGCACCTTCCCGTCGGTCCTGCCTTCCTCGCCGAGCCCCATGTCGTCGACCACCTCCCGCCTGGCTTCGTGCCCTCCTCCTTCAACAAGTTCTCATGGCCCCCTGCCATGGCCGTGTAACCAACAAGCCCTGCTCCTTCCCTTGCTGCCCTGTGCCTCATCGCCCCTCTCGTTCTTTGCCAAGACTCGGCAACGAGGGAAGCCAAGGGCATGCCGTGGATTCGCCAAGATCCTCTCCGACAAGCATGCGACTACTACGGTGATGCGCCAAGTACCCCCTCGGATCGTCAAGTTCGACTACACGGATCCGTCAAGTACCCTTTGGATGCGCCAAGTTCCACGACGCCGCATAAGTTTCTTCTTGAACATGTATGACTACGCAGATTCGCCAAGTTCCTCTACGACCGTGTACCACTACCATCACCGAAGATCCGTGTACAACTACCGTCGCCGCCGTGTACCACTACTTCCACGACGTCCTGTGAACGCCTACTTCCTCTACACGCTTGAACTTCGATCCGCCCAGCATGCGCTTCAAAGGTATAACCGCCGAGACGATCAACCGTGGACCGAATGCATGTGTTGTATGAGATGCTCGTGTTTGCACCGTGCCCGTTTGTTTCGTGCACGTTCCTCGTTTGCCATGCCGCCCTCCCGTGGGAACCCGGAATCCGGGATCACCCCACCATCTTGCATGACTCGCTCACGTCACGCCTCCTTTTGCACCAGCATCTCAATCAAGTTACCGGGACCGGAATGTTGCCGTGGCATCATTTTCGGATTCGCCGCCGTTGCACCTTTTTTGTTCCGCCATGGTGACCAAATGCTTCATAACATGCTCATGTCAACATTTTCATAAAATTGCATATAACTTGTATATGTCATCCACATCATGATAACAACATTTAAAATGTTTAAAATTGTTGTTGCATTAAATTGCTAAATGCATATGGGGATTTACGGTTGTTGTTGTTATATCGGCCCCATTTAAATTGTTTAGATGGTATAGTTAGTTTACTTGTGCTTCACCTCTTGCCATGTTAATCAACATTTAATATTGTTGGGTACATAACCAAGAGAGAACTAAATAATTGATGTGGTGTTTCATCAATATGCAACTCGTTGCATATTGAGATCCACTTAATTTGTAGGATTGCTTGTGCACTTTTGCCATGCCATGCTATTTAAACCGGGCATGCATCATACTTGGTTGTGCATCATGCCATGTTTATGATGGTTTGTTTACCATGTTGTTTGTTTGTTTCCGGGTTGCTTCTCTCGTTAGCTTCGGTTTTGTTCCGGAGTTGTGAGGATTCGTTTGACTACTTCCGTTTGTCTTCTTCATGGACTCGTTCTTCTTCCTTGCGGGATTTCAGGCAAGATGACCATACCCTCGAAATCACTTCTATCTTTGCTTGCTAGATGCTCGCTCTTTTGCTATGCCTATGCTACGATGCCTACCACTTGCTATATCATGCCTCCTATGTTGCCATGTCAAGCCTCTAACCCACCTTTCCTAGCAAACCGTTGTTTGGCTATGTTACCGCTTTGCTCGGCCCTCAAATAAGCGTTGTTAGTTGCGGTGAAGATGAAGTTTGTTCCTTGTTGGAACATGGAGATGTTGTTCCTTGTTGGAACATGTTTACTTGTTGGGATATCACAATATATCTTATTTAATTAATGCATCTATATACTTGGTAAATGGTGGAAGGCTCGGCCTTATGCACAGTGTTTTGTTCCACTCTTGCCGCCCTAGTTTCCGTCATATCGGTATTATGTTCCCGGATTTTGTGTCCCTAGCGGTTGGGTGATTTATGGGACCCCCTTGATAGTTCGCTTTGAATAAGACTCCTCCGGCAAGGCCCAACCTTGGTTTTACCATTTGACTACCTACCATATACCCTTCCTTGGGTTTTGCGGACTCGAGGTCATCTTTATTTAGCCCCGGGCGGTGCTCCTTCAGTGTTGGTCGAACCGAGCAACTTCTTGAGGCCACCTGCAGAAACTCGAGGCTTGGTTTTACGTAGCTTGACTTATCCGGTGTGCCACGAGGCAGTGCGTCGACTCCTATCGGGATTTGTCGACACATCGAGGCGGCTTTGCTGGTCTTGTTTTATTCTTTGTCGAAATGTCTTGTAGTCCGGGATTCGAGGCTGATCGGGTCTTCGGTGAAGGAATATCCCGTTGACCGTGAGAGCTTATAATGGGCTAAGTTGGGACACCCTGCGAGGTATAATCTTTCGAAAGCCGTGCAGCGGTTATGAGGCAGATGGGAATTTGTTAATGTCGGTTGTAGAAAACCGAAGTTGATCTTAATTACAATACATCAACGGCGTGTGTAACCGTGATGGTCTCTTCTCGGAGTCCGGGAAGTGAACTGATGTTGGAGTTATGTTTGGCGTAAGTAGTTTCAGGGTCACTTCTTGATCATAGTTGTTCGACGTGCTTTTGCCTTCTCTTCTCGCTCTCATTTGCGTATGTAGCCACGGATATGCTGAGTAAACTGCTGCTGCTCCACCTCACTACCTTCTCCTACCCATAAGCTTAAATAGTCTTGATCTCGCGGGTGTGAGATTGCTGAGCCCGTGACTCACAGATACTTCCAAAACCAGTTTGCGGTGCCGATGAAACCGTGCGGTGGCGCATCCGAGCTCAAGGAGGAGCTCGATGAAGATCTTGTTTTTGTGTTGTTTTGTTTGAGTTGATCGATAGTGGAGCCCGTTGGGACGATCGAGGATCTGTGTAGCATTTGGGGTAGTCTTCTTTTATTTTGGTTCCATAGTGGGACCTTGATTGTATCGTATGATGTAATGCTTTACTCATGTATTGTGTGAAGTGGCGATTGTAAGCCAACTATGTATCTCTTTCCCTTATGTATTACATGGGTTGTGTGAAGATTACCTCACTTGCGACATTGCTTTCAATGCGGTTATGCCTCTAAGTCGTGCTTCGACACGTGGGAGATATAGCCGCATCGAGGGCGTTACAAGTGATTTCCAAATAAATGGAATAATTTTATTATAGCTCCCTAATAATATTGAGAGGCTTTAATATGTTATAAAGAGAAATCACAAGTGAATTCCCTCGATTTAAATGGATCAAAGACCCATGCAATTTATTTAGTTGAGGTTTTAGAAATTAAATGACATCTTGGCATGATGACATGATGCAATGCAAAAATAAATAGAACAAGCACAAATAAAAACACACGGAGGTCACAAAAATATGGAAGTCTTACGGATGCGTCGGTCTCGGGCGTTACCGCATAATTATAAATCCTCTACCTCTCTTTACGCGTGGCGTAAATGCGGACTTGCTTCTCCCTCCTCTGTCTTTGAATCCTGCTGGAGGGTTATCTTCAACCTTTGTCCGGGGTGTTATTATCTCCGTGCGGAATCACCGTTTCTTTGTGGCGGGATTTAGAAACGGCGCTTGCCAGCGTCGGCAAGCAGGTTGTTTCTTGGAGGGTCATCCTCCGCGTTCCATCGCCATTCCCATCTTTTGGGATGTCCACCATGTATATGTCATATGACGGTGGCCTTCGATGCCTACTATGGTATTTGGGTCTTGGTCGTCTCGGCATCGTCGTCCATCTACCGTCAATGTTTGGTCGAAGTCGAGCATGTCGGTTAAATCGTCGACGATGGCTACAAAGTGGGTGGTGGGTGGGCGTTGAATTTCTTCGTCGTCCGCATCCCAACCTTCTGACCGTAGTCGGCCGGGGCTCTCTGATAAAGAGAGACTTTAGTAATTCAAGATGTCGCCAAAGGCGAGTCTTTGAAAGATGTCATGGCGGTGAATTCCATGACCGGCGCCAATCGGATTCGATTGGCGGTATGGAGGTTTGGAGTCGGAGAGAGTCGGTGCCTTGGAATCACGGTCTTCGCAAAGGGCGAGGGATGGGGTTCAGCTCAACCGCTGTTGAGATCGTAGCCCAGTGGTGTCAACCACTCGTCCTCGATCCGGAAGTCGGCTCGAGCTAAGGAGTCGGGCGGGCAGGTGAAATGCAAACCTCGAGGACCTTTGTTGGCGGCGAGCTAGATCATGCCCTATCGAGGCAGTCGGCGCACTTGGCTGTGGCTCGAATCCGTCGAAGATCAAGTCTCCGCGGATGTCGGCCGTGTAGTTCAAACTCCCAAATCAGACACGATGGCGGGGCATAGCTTTCGATCTGCTCGGATGGCCAAGTGAATTAACTGCGGTGCAAAGCCGCCCGAATCTGAAGATCTGTCCGGGAGAAAAGTCTCACCACGGACTGCGTCGTTGTTGATGATCGAAGGAGCCATCGGGCCTATAGGTGGCGACGAGAGGAACTCTCAATAAAGCACCAATGTCGGTGTCAAAACCGGCGGATCTCGGGTAGGGGTCCCGGCTGTGCGTCTAAGCGGATGGTAACGGAGACAAGGGACACGATGTTCTTACCGAGTTAGGGCCTCGATGGAGTAATAACCTACTCACCTTGATTAATATTGATGATATGGGTAGTACAAGAGTAGATCTACCACGAGCTCAGAGAGGCTAAACCCTAGAAGCTAGCCTATGGTATTATTGTTGTTAGTCCTCTCGGACTAAAACCCTCAGGTTTATATAGACCTTTGGATAGGGTTAGGGTTACCGAGTCGGTTACAATGGTAGGAGATCTACATATCCGTATCGTAAGCTTGCCTTCACGCCAAGAGAAAGTCCCATCGGACACGGGGCGAAGTCTTCAATCTTGTATCTTCATAGTCTAGGAGTCGGCCAAGATGATAGTTGGCTATCCGGACACCCCCTAGTCCAGGACTCCCTCAGGCCTTGTAGGGGGCTGGTTACTGTTACCTCAATCCTGATGACAAGGGCTTTGTCGGGGTGAGCATGGCTACAGTGACGCCGCCTTGGCGGCGATCACTGTAGTCTCACCTCGTCTAGCCTCCTTAATGAGGTGCTTCCTTCAAGGGAGGGAACAAGCCGGCTATGGGTAGCCGGCCATATCTCGAGCCGGTGGGGAGGCCGAGGCGATCTTCGGGCTTCTCTCGGCCGGAGGGCCCGCCGCTTCTTGGTCGTCTTGGCAACTTATGCGTGGGTGATGTCATGGTCGAGCCTGATATGATGTCGCGCCCGGACGGGTGAGGGCCGCCCGTGCGATGCCTTGTGGCGAGGCGTGCTCCGGGATCTGAGGGTGGCGAGGCTTCACTTAAGTCATATTGTCCGAAGCGGGGCGAGTCGGTCGGGGAGCTCTGGACTAGGTAGGAGTCCGGATTAGGGGTGTCCGGATAGCGGACTACCATCATCGGCGGACTATCATTTGCCGGACTATCATCATCGACCGGACTCCAAGACTATGAAGATAGAAGATTGAAGACTTCACCCGTGTCCGGATGGGACTTTCCTTGGCGTGGAAGGCAAGCTTGGCGATCTGGATATGTAGATCTCCTACCATTGTAACCGACTCTATGTAACCCTAGCCCTCTCCGGTGTCTATATAAACCGGATGGCTTTAGTCCGTGGGACAACAACCCTTACAATCATACCATAGGCTAGCTTCTAGGGTTTAGCCTCCTTGATCTCGTGGTAGATCCACTCTTGTAAACATCCACAATATCAATATCAATCAAGCAGGGCGTGGGTTTTACCTCCATCAAGAGGGCCCGAACCTAGGTAAACATCGTGTCCCTTGTCTCCTGTTACCATCCGCCTAGACGCATGATTCGGGACCCCCTACCGAGATCCGCGGTTTGACACCGACATTGGTGCTTTCATTGAGAGTTCCTCTGTGCCGTCACCGATAGGAAGGATGCCTCCTTCCGTCTTCAAGGACGGTATCTTCGCCAAAGGAGCCTTGGCCGCCGGCCAAACTATCCGGCTAGGTGGTTTCCTTATGACCGCCTGTCCGGCCATCGCTTCGACAACGACCTCTCTAGTCGTCAAAAGCAATCTTCACGTCGGCTCGGAATTCGCGGCGGCTGGATCAATAGAGCTCGTCCGTAAGCGAGCTCTTGGATCGCATCGCCGCCACAGGAGTCGCTACTGAGACTACGATCAGATTGGGCTTAAACCCGATCCGAGAGAAATTAACTCTCCCCGGTCACCCACCACGTTGCGGTGGTAGAGGAACAATCTTGGCGGCGCTTCTCCTGTATTGAAAACTAGTCATGTCCGGATCCCGAACCCCCATGCGGATTCCCACGGAGGGCGGGCTTCGATCAAACATGAACTTAAAGTCGGGCATCGGACGGACTCGTTGGACAACGTCCAGAAATCAAGGTTCAAAATTGGAAACTTCTCGGCCTTGAGCCTTGAGATGGGTAGGGTTCGGACTTAGTTCCACCCACCCGCCCGGACATATCGATCTAACTCTAATTCGCAAGAGCCCGCCGAGGCAGTACATCACTCTTTGGGCGATTCCTCCTGGTTATGGACAGGATAAAGGACTGCCGAGAGGAAAAAGCAATCTCGGTCTTACGCAATAATTGCACGGACAAGGGAATCCTAAGCGCCATAAGTCGCGCGACATTACGCGCGCGCTGACATGGAGATCATCGTACAAAAGTCTTGTGCGATGGAGAGCGCTGGAAAACCGAAAGTAAATTTTGGGATAATCCGGTCTCGAATACATCCCTAGTCCGGAACCAAAGGGTGCATCATTATCAAGCACACAGGCTGAATACCAAAAACCAAAACCCCTAAAGGGTATAGAACCGTCTTTGGAGGGCTGGCTAAGCGGACCTGCAAAATTCATAGCACAGGGCGCCACTCCAACTCATAGCCTTGAGCATGTTGGATACTACGGCGGTGGCCAAAAGTGGCGAGGAGCTTCTAGCTCGAGAATCCCAGCCCAGCAACACCCGATGCAGTGTTAATAGTCTTGAGACTTTCGCATCCAATAACATGAAAGCGATAACTCCATAACCTTGCGAAGTCTACCAAGTAGCAACAATAAATCCATGGAGCGACACGGCCATTACCTTCAATGCCAGTGACGAACCTAAATTCCGAACTGCTCGGGCACCAGCTGCATTGGTCCTCAGCCCAATAGTAGACGGCTTTCGCCTTACTAAGGTACTCATGGATGGCGGCAGCGGACTAAACCTCATCTATGAGGAAACCCTCCGAAAAATGGAAATAGGCTGGAACCGCATTGAGCGAAGCAGCACAACCTTTAGAGGAATAATCCCCCGCCGGGATGCATGCTGCACAGGAAAAATCACGCTGGACGTAGTGTTCGGCTCGCCAGACAATTATAGGTCCGAGGAGGTCACGTTTCAAGTGGCCCCATTCAGCAGCGGATATCATGCTCTATTAGGACGAGAGGCATTCACAATTTTTCAAGCTATACCCCATTATGGGTACATGAAGCTTAAAATGCCGGTCCCAGCGGAATTATCACTCTCGCTAGTGATCCGGACATAGCACTCGCGCCGAAAACAAGACAGCCGCACTAGCCCTCGAGGCACTATCCGAAGCCCTAGCGGCCGAGGAACTCACCGCGATCGCTCCACGGTGAACAAGGGCGATGTGATACTTGATAAAAGATCCAAGTCCACCTCTTTTAAACCAGCGGATGAAATAGTCAAATTCGAGGTCCACCCAGCGGACCCCACGAAGGCGGCCTCCATCGGGCACAATTGAACCCTGATGTAGACACCGTGCGCGAAATTCCTTCGGGAAAATTGGGACATTTTGCACGGCACCCATCGGATATGCCGGAATCCCATGATTGGCGAACACAGCCTAAACATCATAAAAGGATTCAAGCCGATCAAACAGGCTCTTGACGATTTTCGAACCCAAAAGACAGGCAATGGGAGAAGAGCTAGCCAAGCTATTGAAGCGGATTCATCGAGACATCAAGCACCGGATTGGCTAGCAAACTTGGTGATGGTACCAAGAAGGACAAATCTGGCGCCTATGTGTCGATTTCAAGGACCTAAATAAGGCCTGCCCAAAGGATCCCTTCCCCTCCCGCATCGACCAAATCATCGATGCCACCGCGAACACGATCCATTGTGCTTCGGGCGCATACTCCGACTATCATCAAATCAAGATGGCGAAGCGGATCAAGCGCAAGCAGCATTCATTACTCCATATGGACCATTCTGCTTCAACACGATGCCCTTCGGACTCAAAAACGCCGGCGCAACATATCAGCGCATGATTCAGACATGTCTGGCTACCCAGATCGGCAAAACAGTAGAGGCATATGTGGACGACGTAGTCGTCAAGACTAAACACGTCGAAACTCTAGTAGACGACTTGAGGCTCACATTCGACAGCCTCAGAGCATATGACATCAAGCTGAATCCGGAAAAATGTGTTTTGGCGTACCGGTGGAAAGCTCTTTGGGCTTCATCGTATCCGGTAGAGGAATTGAAGCAAACCCAGCCAAGATCCGAGCTCTGTCACAGCTAGATATCCCAAAAGACCTCAAGCAAATACAAAAACTGACCGGATGCGTAGCGGCTCTAAGCCGCTTTATCTCCCGTCTAGGAGAAAAGGCATTACCCCTCTATCGCCTCCTCGGCGCACGAACACCAGTGGGCGGATGCTGCCACCGCCGGACTCGAAGAAATAAAGGCCATATTGGCAACAAATCCGGTCTGGCTGCGCCCAACACGGGCGAACCAATGTTGTTTACATCGCAGCTACACATCAAGTTGTAAGCGCGGTACTCGTCGTCGAGCGAGAAGCGAAGGGCATAAATTCCCTCTTCAAAAACCAGTATACTACGTATCCTTTGTGTTAACCCCTTGCAAGTCCGTTACCGCACTATCGGAAGATAGCGTCGCGGTGTTCATGGCATCCGGAAGCTCCGACACTACTTTCAAGAGTGTTCGATAACGATGGCCTCTGAAGTACCACTTAACGACATTATAGACAACCGCGACGCGACAGGCAGGATTGCAAAATGGGCCATTGAGCTCTTACCATTTGATATATCTTACAAACCTCGCGAGCTATAAAGTCTCAAGTTTTGGCCGACTTTGTCGCTGAATGGACGAAGCGAACTCCCTAAAGAATACGGCGCATACTCCAATTGGATTATGCACTTGACGGCTCTAAAATGTTAGCGGATGGGGGCTGGCGTCGTATTGGCGTCCCGACCGGAGACACAGTCCAATCGTACTTGAGATAATGTACGAACTCTAACAACGCGGCGAATCGAGGCCCTTTTACACGGTCTCCGGATGGCAATCTCCATGGGCATTCAGCGCCTAGAGGTGCGCGGGGACTCAAACCTCGCAATATCCCAAATAAGCGGAGACTTTGGCGCCAAAGATCCGAAAATGGCAGCATATCATAGCGCTGTCCTCAAAATGTCAGCCGGTTGAAGGACTTGAATTCCATCCGTCACGGGATAATAACCAAGCGGCCGACGTCTTGCACGCATTGGCGCAAAAAGCGGCGCTGTCCCTCTAACATCTTCTGGAATGGCTCTTCAAGCCATCCGTACTATGGGAAGAGGAGTCGGAACTAACAATCCGGAACAAGCCGCACCAACGGCGATCCAGCCGATGACATAACACCTTCCACCCACGACATAATGGCAGTAATTGCCCGTGGACAGAACCATTCCTCGCCTACTTGCTTAGGAAGGAGCTTCCGAAGACCAAAATGAGGCCCGCTGCATTGTCCGTGATCAAAAGCCTACAAGGTCTATGAGGAGAACTTTATAAGAAAAGTACAACGGAGTCCTTCAAAGGTGTATCTCCGAAGAGGAAGGCGAAACCTCTGGCTGAAATTCATGCGGACTAGGCGGACACCACGCCGCAGCTCGGGCCCTTGTAGGAAAGGCATTCCGTACAGCATTTTCTTGGCCGGCGGCTCGGCAGATGCCGAGGACTTAGTCCAAAGATCGTCGGTTGTCGACTCTTTGCTAATAAGAGCCATATGCCACCCACGCCCTCAAAACTATACCAATTACACGCCGTTCGCGGTGCAGGGGGCTTGACATGGTTGGACCACTCTAAGGGGAACCCACAAGCAAAGGTACCTATTGGTCATGGTGGATAAATTCACCAAATGGATAGAGGCCAAGCCGGTTAAAGCGGCGAGTCCGGACCAGTGATAGACTTTATATCCGGGGTAGTACACCGTTATGGTGTCCCCCACAGCATCATCACCGATAACGGCACGAACTTCACCGCCGATGAGGTTAAATCATGGTGCAAAAATATGGGCATCAAGCTCGATTACGCTTGATCTATCATCCTCAAACCAACGGTCAAGTGGAACGAGCAAATGGTCTAATAATGAGCGGCATCAAACCCAGACTAGTGCGGTCCCTTACGAAATCTGACACGCACTGGGTAGAGGAGCTCGACTCCGTACTCTGGGGGCTGCGGACAACGCCTAACCGTACCACAGGATTCACACCATTTTTTAGGTATACGGCGCAGAAGCAGTTTTGCGCTGCGACATCATTCATGACTCACCTCGAGTGCGCATATGCGAAGAAAGAGAAGCCGAGTTGGATTGGCAGGACAGCTTGGACACATTGGAGGAAGAGCGGCGTCGCCAAGGCTCGTTCGCATTCTATCAATAGCAGGCTCGAAGATACCAGCGAGAGAAATGCGGGCCAAGACTTACAACATTGGCAAACTGGTTCTCGCTGCGGACAAGAAAAAGGACAAGCTCAAGCCCAAATGGGAAGGCCCTTCATCATTGATCAAGTCTTGACCGGCGGGGCGTACCGTCTCTGAAATGCATCGGATAACCGACTCGAGCCGAACCCATGGAGCGCAGCCCGCCTCAAGCGATTCTATGCCTAGCGCCGGACTAAGAGTTCGTCCCTTTCCCCATCAATTTTTTTCTTTTTATTTATTTCAGCTGCCTTTTGTTTATCTTTTTCTTCTCAACCCTATTCATCCAAGCCTTAAAGGGCTTTACCCGCGCAACGTTCGCGCACAATTGATGTGCTACCCGCACTCATTATACCTCGGGGCTTCTTTACCGAAGCTTAATTATCTGGCTTCATGCCCGGCACATGTGTCAAGCCTCCACATGTACCTTTTATTCACCATTATATGCATCGATATGACTTAAGTTTTGGCCAAGCTGGGTTGCTGGCTCCTGTGCTTACCCCTCGTTCCCGATTGTTCGGCTAGGAGGTAAAGGAGCACCTCTGCGATTATTCTTGCGGGTCAGCGGATGTGTACCTCGGTGGGTGAAGCGAAAGCTAAGCGTTCTTAAGGGAATATTCGGTCGGTGACTTAAAAGACGATTTTTATCCACTTATTTATCTGCCCCATATGTTTTCTGCTTTTTTGCGGTCGGACATGCACTTTAGGGCATACCACCCCAATGAAAGGAACCCTTATGGAACTATTCTCCTGGAAGATGTTTCTTACTAACCATGTAATATAACATAACTAGTTGGGCACTTATGCGATAAAGCATCGATGACCCCTCGCGCTGGTCTCCATGCATACCCGGTTGTTCTATAACCGAGAAGGTATTCGGACACACTCGGACTCTAGGGTCCCGAGGTCGAAGAGAAAAGGTCGGCAAAGACAAGCGATCTACAATCCGGCTAGAAGGCATTTTGTATGTCATTTTATAATACATTGTCAAATCGGTGATTGTATTCTTCCTCAATCCGTCTAACAGGTTGTCTAAATTACAGTCCTGTAGGGAAAATTTTCTGACCAACTCCACTTGGCGTATACTAAACTCACAGGTCTCCTTCCCATCGGGCCCCACAGGTCCGACTTGACCATGTGATTGGGATCCGCCTTCTTGTACGCGTCTTTTCCATGGCCCGAGCCTCCACAGCACCTTGGCGGCAGGCAAAATCTTCCATAAATGGAAGCGCTGCGCACTCTGTAGCTTCTCCATAAGCTCCCCAAGACCCTCGGGTATGGAGAAGGCTGGCCATAACGCTGGATGGCGCCGCTCATAGCCTGCCGAACTCGTTCGATCGGTTGCAACAATTCGGAAGTTGATCACCCGTTATTACGGGCATCTCCTCCAGCAGGCGACCTGTGAGCATACCTCTGGACATATTACATCAAATTGACTTCCTCGCCGAACTCTTCTTTTCAAAGGAGTTCGCTCAAGCACTACTATATATGCCGCGGCAAGCCGCTGATTCTCCTTAACGGAGCCCGACGGCTCGGCCCGAGCGCCTTTCAGCTCTTCTCCAAGCTGGGCATGGGCATCTGGAGCTTGTTCCTTTCATGCTGCACCTTATGCAGCACCCTCTCGCCGACCTTTAGTTGGCGCGAAGTTCTTGCCTGTCCGGATCTCGTCGGCAGCACCTGCAACATCGTTTTTAGACTTGCGCAAAGGCCAAGCGCTACTTATCCTTCTAAAATAATGCGTTACCGGAGAGGTCCTTGTGTTTCCTCTGCGCCGAAAATCGGCCTCCAGTTGGGCCTTGCACTCTTGCAACTCTGAGAGACAGTCGGGTATTCTTCTTGGTAAGATCCTGCATTTCATATGATCCTTAAATCAGTTAATATAACTACTTTAAGTCTCGGGGGCTACTGACCTATACGACTATTAAATTCTTTTACCGGTATGTCTTTTACATACTGCTCCGTGGCTCTGGTAAAACTATCTTGAGCAGCACGAAGGTGCGCGTCCCCCGTGTTAAAGGCATTCAGCGCCTCGAGGGAGAAGCACGCGTCACGAAATCTGTCGGCGGCGCTGTGATTCAGGCACTCTCCACCTCAGACTTGGTGGCGGACAGTCTTCGGCATCCTCCGTTGGAGGAGCGTCCGGCTCGCGCCTTGCGCTCGCCTCCCCCTCGACCGGGTGCGGGAGCCCGGCTGGTAGAGGCTGGATTGACAACTTCCACGCCCGCGATCCGGCGGACGCTTTTTCCTATAAAAGTCATGAGCACTCAAGCGCTTCCTAGGGCGTCGCTCTAAAAATAAGGAATTGTGAGCTACACCTTTGCGGCGACGTTTGATCAGCGCGCGCTCCTCTTCCGCCTACCGGTCGAGCTGGCCCTTGTTGGTCAGCCACGAGCTCGGCTTCTCGCCCTAAGGCGCCTCCTGCAGCGCCATCATATCGGTGGTCGAAATAAGCAAGGAAGGAATAGCGGTATTGGGGCTTGCCGCAATTACAGGAAGCGGATATAGTCGGGATAGTCTGCCGTGATGGCGACTAAGCGTTGTCCATGCTAAGCTGGTGGAACACCCGTCGATTAGCTCCACCTGTATGTCCGGATCCTCTTAGGAGGCGGATCCGGGATCTCTCTGGATCCTCGGGCTGTGGAGCGGACTCAGCTTTCCCTCCACAGTCCGGCGCAGTTCTGCGTCGAAGAAGAACACAACATAAAAACTTAAGTTTCAAAAGGCGCAGGTCGGACCGCTGAGTGTTCACTTACCCAAGGCGAGGATTGTTCATGGAAAACCCATTTAGCGGGTTCGTCGAAGAAATCCTCCTTCTCCCACTTATACAGGCGGGCAAGATCGTCGCGGATCTTGGCCGATTCCGCCCTTTTGCGGCCATGGACGGGTGGCATCGTCCTCCCGTTGAAATCCCACATGGGGTGGCCCTGTATTGTAGTGGCTGCACCCCCGCATAATGCATGTTGCCATGAACCCAATCATGGTCAACCCGGCATGGGCGATAACCTTATTGGCCCATCAAATAATGGGCGCTCTTATCTTCCTCCAAGCGGGGGCTCATGAGCGCCAACTAAGGCGTTTCTTGAGAGGAGCATTGCTGAACTCCGGAGGCCGATCCGAACAGGGTCCGGCAGCGGGCGTCTTCTATAAAACCATTCCGAAGGCCAGTCTTGAGCGCCTTCTTAGGGGTTCGGATGGATATCCGGTCTGGCAATCGCCATATTTGGCGCCGCCCACTTGATATATGGACCCCTCGTGAGAGCGGGGTACAAGGCAAAACAACCTCTTCCACAGCGAAGTGGGGCTCGATGCCCGGAATAGCTCAGAAGAGCTCGTAACCCGCAATATGCAGGATTGAGGCGGTGTGAGGTGATGGAGCTGGAGTCCGTAGAACTCCGGAGCCAGCGGAGGAATGGATGTACAGGAAATCCGACCCCCTTATCGGATAGGGGACGAAGCATACCGCTCCCTTTGTTGGGATTTGGGGTAACCTCTGCTTGCTTCCCACCTTGGTAGGTGGAAAGCCGGCTCGAACCGGAACCATGAAGGCGGAGGAGATATCCCCCATTTGGAGCTTCACCGGCTCGTTGTGCGAGACAGAACATCTCCTCCAATCTCTGGCAAAGGGCTGGGGAGCGCGAGAAGAGGAGAGCGTTGACGGTCCATGATGGAATGGATTCTTGGTCGAAAGCTCCGATGAGTATTTGCGAGAGGAAGATGGTGATTTGGATCTGGATTCTTGCCTCCCTTATAGGCAGATTATTCGCACAACTAGGGGGTAAAACATAAAAGACACCCTGGCTTTTCACATTCGCACGACGCATGGAAGAAGGCCCTTATTGGGCGTGGCAGCCAAGACACGCAACATTGATGAGGAAGCTGGACACTGTTCGGCACGTACATGGAACTTAAAGGAGAACCCGCCTTGCAACGCCGAAGACTACACGCATGCTGGACTTATCATCATTGAAGCCTGGTTTGGGGGCTACTGAGGGAGTCCCGGATTAGGGGGTGTCTGGATAGCCGGACTACCATCATCGGCCGGACTATCATTTGCCGGACTATCATCATCGACCGGACTCCAAGACTATGAAGATAAGAGATTGAAGACTTCACCCCGTGTTCGGATGGGACTTTCCTTGGCGTGGAAGGCAAGCTTGGCGATACAGATATGTAGATCTCCTACCATTGTAACCGACTCTATGTAACCCTAGCCCTCTCCAATGTCTATATAAACCGGATGGCTTTAGTCCGTAGGACAACAACCCTGCAATCGTACCATAGGCTAGCTTCTAGGGTTTAGCCTCCTTGATCTCGTGGTAGATCCACTCTTGTAAACATCCACAATATTAATATCAATCAAGCAGGACGTAGGGTTTTACCTCCATCAAGAGGGCCCGAACACAGGTAAACATCGTGTCCCTTGTCTCTGTTACCATCCGCCTAGGCGCACAGATTCGGGACCCCTACGAGATCCGCGGTTTGACACGGCAGAAGCGTTCAAGAGAGCGGGGTTGATGGAGTCGTACTCGTCGTGATCCAAATCACCGATGATCCTAGCGCCGAGCAGACGGCACCTCCGCGTTCAACACACGTACAGCCGGGGCGTCTCCTCCTTCTTGATCCAGCAAGGGAGAGGAGAAGTTGAGGAAAAACCCGACAAAGACGACGGCGTGGTGGTGATGGAGCTCGTGGTTCTCCGCAGAGCCGCTAAGCACTACGGAGGAGGAGGAAGTGTTGGAGGAGGGAGGGCTGCGCCAGGAAGGGTGCGGCTGCCCTCTCTCCCTCACTATATATAGGGGTAAGGGGGGGGAGGAGGCGCCCTAGGGTTCCCTAGGGGAGGCGGTGGCCAGGGGAAACCCTAGATGGGTTTGGGTGCCCCCACCCCTAGAAACTTGCTCCCCAAGCCGGGAAAGGGGCTGCCCTGGGGGCGCCCCCACCTCTCCTGGTTACGTGAGAGGTCTTTGGGAGGCGCACCACCCCTTAGTGGGCTGGTTTGCCCCTTCCCTTTGGCCCATGAGGCCCTCCAACACTTGGGGCTCCCGAAACACCTTTCGGTCATCTTGGCCATAGCACAGTACCCCGGAACACTTCAGGACTCAATACCCTTCGTCCAATATATCGATCTTCACCGCGGACCATTCCGGAACTCCTCGTGATGTCAGGGATCACATCGGGACTCGAACAACCGGTAACCACATACTATTTCCCATAACAACTCTAGCGTCACCGAACCTTAAGTGTGTAGACCCTACGGGTTCGTGAACCATGCAGACATGACCAAGATGTTCTCCAGTCAATAACCAACAACGGGATCTGGATACCCATGTTGGCTCCCACATGTTCCACGATGATCTCATCGGATGAACCACGATGTCGAGATTCAATCAATCCGTATTCAATTCCCTTCGTCTAGCGGTATTGTACTTGCCGAGATTCGATCGTCGGTATCCCGATACCTTGTTCAATCTCGTTACCGGCAAGTCTCTTTACTCGTTCCGTAACACATCATCCCGTGATCAACCCCTTGGTCACATTGTGCACATTATGATGATGTCCTACCGAGTGGCCCAGAGATACCTCTCCGTCAACCGGAGTGACAAATCCCAGTCTCGATTAGTGCCAACCCAACAGATACTTTCAGAGATACCTCTAATGAACCTTTATAGCCACCCGATTCGTTGTGGCGTTTGGTACACCCAAAGCATTCCCTACGGTATCCGGAGTTGCACAATCTCATGGTCTAAGGAAATGATACTTGACATTTGAAAAGCTTTAGCATACGAACTACGATGTTTGTGCTAGGCTTAGGATTGGGTCTTGTCCATCACATCATTCTCCTAATGATGTGATCCCGTTATCAATGACATCCAATGTCCATGGTCAGGAAACCGTAACCATCTATTGATTGACGAGCTAGTCAACTAGTGGCTTTCTAGGGACATGGTGTTGTCTATGTACACACATGTATCTGAGTTTCCTTTCAGTAAAATTATAGCATGGATAATAAACGATTATCATGAACAAGGAAATATACTAATAACTAATTTATTATTGCCTCTAGGGCATATTTCCAACACGTGCGCCACGCCCAACGCCAGTAGGTGCGAGGAAGACGAGGCACGAGGGGCTGGGCTTGGCCTAGCAGGCTGGCAGTCTACTGGGCCGCTAGTGGGCTACCAGTAAGGCCAGGTGACTTATCTCTCTCTCTCTCTCTCTCTCTCTCTATTTTCTGTATATTTCAGTTCTCTATTTCTTTCAATATGTTTTGATTTGATTTACAAACCAAACCATTTTTTCATGCTTCTAAAAAATATTGTGGGAGCTAAATGTATTAATCCAAGGACCCTCAAGATGTTTTCAGAATTATTGGAGCTATAATTTGATTTATGGGAATTATAACCCCAACTCAAGTACAATATGGTTTAAATTCAAATTCCCAAAATAATTCCTTAAAATGTTCATAAATTTTGATTGGGCTCAAAACCTCTGCCAAAATATACCAAACATTATTTAAGGCCATTTGGAAACATTGAATGCATTTTAGTTGAACCTGGTGGATTCCTTTTGATGCTAGGGTTTGAACATCCCCCATTTCAATTTCATTTGAAAATTTAAACATGATGCACACATAAAGGGCTATCCTAGTGCATACCAGGACTAGGGATGTGACAACTCGCCCCCACTAAACAAGAATCTCGTCCCGAGATTCAAGACGTGAGGTAAGAGGAAAGGGGGTCATAAAACTATCACGATCTTCAGGATCCAACTTCCCTTCTCGAAGATGTTGGTTCATTGATTCAAATTGATCTTGACATCTTTGCTTTCGAGATCTTCATCCAACACGACTAGGGATGTGACATATGTGTCCTTGGTTGCGTGCTTAGTTCCCATGCAAGAAATGGGAATGAATGTCAAACACCCTGATACCGTCACTCGGCCGCAAACATTGAGATACCTAGTTTTTAATTCTAGTAAATACAAAACTCGTCTGAAATTCATGAAACTTGGCATGTTATCATGGAGTGGCATCAACATGCCTTGGTAAAAATTTTGTCCCATTTGGGGCAGGTTTGGGTATAAGCTTCTCACAAACTAGAGCTTCTCACAATAAGCCTGATGGTTTCGGTAGGGAATGTCCCACATTTGGGGACGAAACGATATCCGTTGCCTCTGATTGCTTTCAAAAAAATCTAGTGTCAACATAGAACAACAGGAGTGTTGTGCTAAATTTTGGAATTTTTCAGGGTTTGTTTGGACACATTTATACATTAACTTGGTTTTCTAGGCATTTTATGTACATAATTCAAATTTGAACTACATGCTCATGCTCCAGTGCATATAAATTGGTTGAAAAATCAAATATGTGTCCTTGGGTGCATGCTTAGGTCGCATGCAAGAAGTGGGAATGAATTTCAAACACCAGGGCACTGTTGATTGCCGGCAAAACGTTGAGATAATTTGTTTGTAAATTCTAGTAAATCCAAAACTCGTCTGAAATTCATGAAACTTGGCATGTTATCAAGGAATGGCACCCGACAAGTACCGGACAGACATATAATAATCATGAAGCAACCCATGGAAGGAGACAAGCTAGTTCAGGTAAATGCAAGAGCGATACATGCCACAGGGACGGACCCGTGCAGCCTGGGGATGATGCAGCCCGAGGGGCGCCCCCAAAAGAGGAAGTTAAAGATGCGAAAGGAAACATGTTGCAGGGACAGGCCCGTGCAACCTAGGGATAATGCAGCACGAGGGGCGCTCCCAACTAAACAAACTGAAAAGGAGTCACCAGGCACCGTTGCTGAAGAGGTGTTGAAGTAGCTGAAGATGCGTGCTGAAGGAGTCGCTCCTCATGAGTCGTCCGACAGCCGGTTCCTGGGGGACCCCGGAGGCTCTGGCTCCTCCTCCCTCCGGACTGCCTGGCGCCTAGCCTCGCGAGCCGCCAGGGCGCCCTGCATGAGTCGATGGAAGGTGACAGCCGCGTTCGGCAGGCCGAAGGGCATGCGAACGTAGCTGTGAGGGGGGCCCTCACACCGACCAGCGTGAGATGGCCAAAATCGCTCCTGGGATGTGGCCCTGTTGAGCCCTGGAATGTTGATGCAGACGCGTAGCTCGTCGTCCTTGCCATGACAAGGAGCGGCACCTGGTGGTGGGCGGCGGTCGCCGCGCATGGCTCTTGCCTCTTGAAGCACATCGGTTGCCTTGGTGATGAACTCATGAGCACCAAGCACTCCATACCTTGTGCCCTCATGATGGAAGCATGCGGTGAAGCATGCCTCCACGTTGTGCCCGAGCGCCTCCCTCGTGACATTGGCTAGGTTAGAGGCCCTCCAAAAGAGGGCCCCCAAGCCCAGCCTGAGGAGGGTGCCGGGTGCGCCTTCCTATGTGAGCGAGGGAGGTGCCCCATCCGCGGGTGCAGGTCCTATGGTGATTGTTGGATTTCGGGTTCCGGCAGACCCTTAAGGTTCGAACTCTGGGGTGCACGCGGAGATCCAACCCTCCACCGTCTCGTACCTCGCCGAATCGCAGGGAACCTAAACTACTAAGAAGAACGGCACAAGAGACACGAGATTTATACTAGTTCGGGCCACCGTTGTGGTGTAATACCCTACTCTAGTTTGTGGTGTGGTGGATTGCCTCTTGGGCTGATGAGGAACAGTACAGGGAAGAACAGCCTCGCGAGGGTTTGTTCTTGGCGGGTGTGATGAACTGCTAGGTGGTGTCCCGTCGCTCTAGCTTGAGGATCGGGTCTCTATATCTATCTTATCAGGATGCCGATCGTCCCCCTACTCTGAGTGTGGCCACTCCTATTTATAGGCAAAGGCCCTGGGCCTCTTCCCAAATATTGAGCGGGAAGGGCGCCAACAATTGGCCATTTGTCAGGACCCCGATTCCAAGTCACATCGACCTAGCTGGTAACACCTCATATCACTTTGCGGCCTCACGCACGGTATTCCCACGGGTGTCGCCTTACCATGGCCCGGGACCGTTTGCGCCTTTTGGCTCACGTATATGATAGTGTCGCTAGCATCCACATGACAAAGAACCCGGGCCGACATGGCTAGTCGTGAACCCAAAGCGGCACTAACCTATGGGGACAGGCATACATGAATCACTTCGAGCATGTCGGTCATCAACGTATGAATTCGGGCTGTAGCACTGGGCTAACAGGACTCCGGTATTCCGGGCTGTAGCAGGCTAGGCAGGACTCCGAATATCATCGCGTGACATTTCCCGAAGGACGGACATAGGAGCGAAATGAAACACATGCCGCCAGTCAAGTGTCCAAGCGGTAGTCTTTGGGCTAGCAGGACTCGGTGAACCGGGCTGTAGCGGACTACTATCGCTCGAAGCACGAGACTACATTTCCCCATATGAGAGGCTGCCAAGGATAAACAACTAGTTTGTCGGATCCCCTCATACCAAGCATTTCAATCATACATAATATGCCCGATATGAGTAAATACAACAAGGCATCACAACAAAACTCTACAACTCAAGTAATTTATTTAAGAGGCTCAGGAGCCATACATAACTATATTCATACAGGTAGGGGTCACATGACCCAACACTCAAATCATACAATCATACAAGCACATGCGGAAGCAAACTAGTGCGAGTACGGACTCTAGAAAGAAAGAAAGCTTGTTGGAGCCTTTCTATCTACAATGGCCCTTCACAAGTCTTAGATCGCCACCTAGGTGGCTAGTTCACTCGTCGAAGTCAACATCTACATAGAATCCGTCGGAGGGGGTAGTATAGTCCTCTGAAAAATATTGATTAGGCAAACATGAGTACAAAAGTACTCAGCAAGTCTTACCACGAATCCTATCATACATGCACATTCTCAAGAAGGAGGTGGAGTTATTTGCAGCAAGCCAGCTTTGACTCTTGGCTAAGCTATCCTCGTGACACACTTTGTAAAGCATTTTGTCGTACACGAGTCCACTAATCACCATCACAATACTCCACCGTGGATCCTCTCTCGTCATCCCGAGAGGGCCATCCACGATACTCACACTTATCTTGAGGCTTTTAGTAGTATCCATTTACTTGTCTATGAACTGATATAGGTAACCCGAAGTCCTTCTCCGTGGACACGGCTATTCGAATAGATCATATTTAACCTGCAGGGTGTACTTCTTCACACGCTCTCACCACTTATAAATCGTTTACGACATGTACTCGCAACCTTCAAGCGGAAGCCCAGCGTGGGTGTCGGCCACAGCCTACCTAAACACTCAAGTCCCTAGTCCGGGTTTATCGCCTATTCGGGTTCCATCCGCAGGAGTCCGCCGAGGTTTCCCATACAGCCCGAGCGATGTGTGCAGGGTTCCCGAGATACCAAGCGGGCACTCGGTACACGACCACGGTGCCTACCGCAACACAACCCACCCCTAAGGTCAGCGTTGCGTGCGGCCTGACATGCTACAAACACGAAACTACTTGCAACTCCGGACTAAGAACAAGGGTGGTTAAGAAGCCGAGAGGGTCAATTAAGGATCCCAATGTGTGGTAGTAAGCTGTTTCATGGATCACAAACACAGATCTCAGTTCTTAAGTTCGGCTTCAATGAAACAACCCACCATGTACTCCTACATGGCCTCTCATCGATACCTTTACCAAATCGTGTTCAACACTTTCACTCTCGAACCAACACAACCTTTCACTCCGGTTCATCATCCCGATGAGCGGACTGACACAACTCTAAGCATAGCAAGCATAGCATGGTAGGAATCACAAACATGGCTCAATCAACTCCTACACATACTAGTGGGTTTCATCTAATTCTTGTGGCAATGACATGTCATGCAAAGGAAGTGGGTTCAACTACCGCAGCACACAACAGTTGAATCGCGTTGTCTTAATGCGAACGAGAAGAAGAAGCGAGAACATGGGTTTGTATCGGAATGATCAATGAGTTGCTTGCACGATGGGCTGGGGTAGAGAACGCCCTTGAGATGGGTAGTCGAGGTTATCTTGAGGCGAGAACCTATCATGAAAGCACACCGAAATAAACACACAAGACAATATGCAACAATATGATGCATGCTATGACATGGCAATATGGATGTGTGTTGGCCTAATGCAAGTTGAAAAAACAGGGGATGAACTCATTTGAATCAAGGATTCAAATGATAGCTCATTTGAGTTAGTCCTAATGGTGCAATTCCTTATTCTGGTTATTCAGCATAGTTAACTTGTTTTAACATGCATGAAACCTGTACCAATGGATAGAGTGTATTTTTCTGATAATTTTTCATATATAAATCTTTGCATTTGGAGTTATAGAATAAAAGTTATAGGCATTTGAAATTTGATTTATATTCTGGAATTTATTATATCAAAATAAATCCAGAATTCATTTATTGCATCAGCATGAGGTCAGCGTGACGTCAGGGGTCAACGGGGTCATCCAGGTCAAACTGACCAGTGGGACCCGCATGTCAGTAGTTAGTTTAACTAATTAACTTAATTAGAACTAATCCTAATTAGTTAACCGGGGGGGGGGTCCACCTGTCATTGACTCAGAGCAGTCAACAGGGCCCACCAGTCAATGGTTAGTGGTCAACTCGCCGGCGTCTAGCCGCCGGCGAGGCCAGGCGCGGCGGAGCAAAGTGCTTTTGCACATTCCGGCCACCAAATGGGGCGCGGAAGGCATCTACGTGGAGCTGGAGATGAACGCTTGGCGTTTGGTGGGGTTAGTTGGGGTCGGGGTGGCGGAGTTGGCGCGGCTGACGAGTTAGGCGGCGCGGGGTTCGACCAACTCGGGTTTGGGGTTAGAGGGCTCGGCGAGTGCGGGAAGTGCATGGGCAGACCCGTTGGGGTGTGGTGAATGCTGACGGGCACCTGGGGTGGCGGAGAGTGGCCGGGAACACGTCGGCGACGAGCTCATGGGCGTGTGCGTTCAGGTGATCGTGGTTGGGTTGTTGTGGTGCACGAGAAAGAGAGTGGAGAGGATGGGGAGGTAGCCAGGCTCACAGCGATCTCATAGAGACAGAGCGGCGTGGTCGGGGTGCTCGATCTGCGGCGGCGGCGAAGGGATCTCGGCGGCTTCGAGCTCGGTCGAGGTCGGTGAGCTAGGTTCGGGGTGCCTAGAGCGGCGGGATTCCGCTAGCTAGGGGTAGTGGAGTCTGGCGGAGCTCTGGACATGGTGGGGAGGAGCATGGACGGCGGGAGCACGACTTGGCGGTGGCGCGTCGGCGATGGCGTCGGCCAGGTTGGGGAGAGCGAGAGAGGAGGCAAGGGGCGAATGGCGTGTCCGGGGTCAGGCGACAGCGTGGAGGCCATCCAGCAGCGAGGCGGCGAGGAGGTGAAGCAGGCGGCGGCCAGCTGCGTGGCGCCCAGAGCTCGCCGTCGGGCACCAGCTGCTGCTGGCCGAGCCAAGCAGCTCATTGGCTGCGGCTGCTGGGCTGGGCAGCAGGTGGGCGAACACGGCGTCGAGTAAGGGTTTTTCCTTTTTAGTCTTTTCTAATTTTCCTGCAACTTTGTGGGGTTTTTAAAATACCAAAACTGTTTTAAAAATCACCAAAATGCTCCTGGTCACTTGTTGGAATATTCCCAACATGAAACATTTTGGTTTGGCAATTTTGAACATTTAAAATATTTTATATAATTAAAATGCTCAAGTTCAAAACTTGTGGATTAATCCTAGAACCTTGGATGACCTAGAAAATGATACACCTCCTTTGACATGGGTTCGAACCCAAACAAAGAGGATGAGCATTTTGAAGGGCATTTGATTCATTGAAATAATTTTAGTAAACCCTAGTTGAATTAAGGGGGGTGTTCAGGGTTTCTGCCTTCCCCATTTCAAATTCAAATGAAATTTAAACATGATGCACACCCTAATGCATGGTCTAAGCTGGGATGTGACAACTCACCCCCACTCAAAAGAATCTCGTCCGAGATTTAGGATCTGTTTGCGAAAAAGGTGGGATACTCAAGTCGAAGGCGATCCTCCCTTTCCCAAGTTGCTTCTTGCTCGGAATGGTTTGACCATTGAACCTTTAGAAACTTGATATTCCGGCGTCGAGTGGTGCGCTCGGCTTGATCGAGGATCTGAGCGGGATATTCTCGATAGGTGAGGTTATCTTGGAGATCAAGCGTTTGTGGTCCACTCCACGGATAGGATCCGAGAAGCAACGCTGAGTTGGGAAGCGTGGAAGACATCATGGACTCTGGAAAGATGCGGAGGTAGTTCAATTGGTAGGCAACTTCCCTCGTTTGGCAAGAATGCGAAAGGGTCCAATGTAACGAGAGCCAACTTGCCTTTGATACCGAATCGATGGGTTCCCTTTAGAGGAGTAACCCGAAGGTAAGCCTTTCGCCAATTTCATAAGCCATAGGCTTATGCTTGCGGTCATATTGGCTCTTTTGGCGAGATTGGGCTGTTTTCAATTTCTCACGAATAACGCGAACCTGCTCTTACGCTTCTGAATCATATCCGGCCAAAGAGTTGTCTCTCCCGGTTTCGACCAGTTAAGAGGCGTTCGACATTTCCGTCCATAAAGAACTTGAAAGGGCTTTGCCCAGGCTGGCTTGATAACTATTGTTATAAGCGAACTTCGGCGAATGGAAGGCATTTCTCCCAATTCATGCGAAAGAGATGATGAAGCTCGAAGCATATCCTCTAGGATTTGATTGACTCGTTCTACTTGACCACTTGATTGGGGATGGAAAGCGGTGCTAAAGGAGAGCGAGTTCCCATAGCGTTTGGAAACTTTCCCAAAATCGAGAGGTGAAGAGACTTCCACGGTCTGAGTTAATCTCTAATGGAACACCATGAAGAGACACTATTCGAGAGATGTACAATTCAGCTAGCTGGCTAGCGGTTATACTCTCACGAGCGGGTAGGAAGTGGGCTACTTTGGAAAGGCGATCAACAACAACGAAGATAGCATTATTCCCTCTCTTGGTCTGGGAAACCGGTAATGAAATCCATACCGATTTTATCCCATTTCCATTCAGGAATTTCCAAAGGTTGAAGGGTACCGGCAGGCCGTTGATGCTCTGCTTTAACTTTCGACGACGGGCGTCGCAATTAGCAATGTATTGAGCGATTTCTCTCTTCATCCTAGTCCACCAAAACCTCGGCGAGATCTTGATACATTTAGTACTACCGGGATGAATGGTGAGAGGAGAGTCATGAGCTTCTTAAGGATCAATTGCCGTAGCTGTTGTTTCTTGGGAACCACCAAGCGGTTCTCAAAGAAGACAACACCTCGTTCATCTATGGAGAAACATTTAGCAGCTCCGCTAGCGATGTTCTCCTTGATCCGAGATATCCTCTATCATCTTTGCTGAGCAGCTATGATTCGATCCGTAAGGTTAGGTTTCGCCACCGGGGTGGAAAGGAATCCTCGAGGAACAATGTGAAGATTAAGCTACGAAATTCCTCGTGGAGAATTGGTTGACTTTGTTGTAACATCAGATTGTTACAATAAGATTTGCGACTTAGTCGTCAGCCATGACATTAGCTTTGCACAGGGGTGTAGGATATTCCTAAGTCGAAATCTGTAATCAACTCGACCCAACGTCTTTGCACGAGATTCAAATCCGGTTGGGTGAAGATATATTTCAGACTTTGGTGATCGGTGTAGATTTCGCAGCGATTACCCGAAGATAATGTCGCCAGGTTTTGAGTGCATGAACCATCGCTGCAAGCTCTAGATCGTGTGTGGGGTAGTTATCCTCATGTGGGCCTTAATCGTCGAGAAGCGTAGGCAATCACATGACGATCTTGCATGAGTATGCAACCTAGTCCTTGTCGCGAGGCGTCGTAATAGATAATAAAGTCCTTAGAAATCTGGTGGAACAAATGCGGGAGCAGATGTCGAGCGTCTTTTCGGTTCTGAAAGCTGAACTTCGCCTTGTGGCGTCCATTGAACTTCTTATCTTTCTTGAGGAGTTCGGTTAGAGGTTTAGCAACTTTAGAAATTCTCGACGAAGCGGCGGCAATAGCTCGCTAAACCGAGGAAACTCGAACTTGCTTGACCGATTCAGGTGGAGTCCAATCAGGGCGGCTTGAACTCGTTCGGGATTGACAGCAATACCCTTACCAGAGATTACATGTCCTAGATAGGTCACTTACGGTAACCAGAATTCACATTTAGAGAATTTGGCATAAAGGCGGTGCTCTCGAAGTTTCATCAATACTAGCCTTAGGTGTTGGCATGTTCTTCCTCATTCTTGGAGTAGATGAGTATATCATCGAGGTATACCACTACGAATTTATCCAAATACTCCATGAAGATTGAGTTCATTAACCGAGAGAAAGTGGCTGGAGCATTGGTTAAACCGAAAGACATGACGGTGTACTCGTATTGGCCATAACGAGTAACAAAAGCCGTTTAGGAATGTCCCGTTCTTGATTTTGATTTGATGGTAGCCCAACCTCAAATCCATCTTGAAAAGGCGAGGATCCAGCGAGCTGATCATACGGTCGTTGATCCCGGGAGCGGATACTTGTTCTTGATAGTGACCAAATTGATGGTCGGTAATCTACAACCATCCGATCCGTACCATCCTTCTTCTTGACGAAGAGGGCGGGACAAGCCCATGGAGATGAACTAGGACGGATGAAACCCTTTTGCAAGGACTCATCGAGTTGTTTCTTAAGTTCAGCTAGTTCTAGGGTGCCATCTTATAAGGTCTTCTAGAGATTGGGGCGGTTAGGAATAAGATCTATCACGAACTCGACATCCTGTCGGTGGAACACTGGCAGTTCTTCCGAAAGACATCCGGAAATCACGGACTACGGAATATCTTGAGGTGCGAAGGGGTTGGCATTTAAGGAGTAAAGTGGCGTTTAGACACTCGGGTTAAAACATCCTTTGTTTTGCCGAAGGATGGGTAAGTTGAACAGTTCTAGTAGAGCAATCAATCTTAGCATAATGGGCTGACATCCAGTCCATACCCAAGATGATGTTTATGTCCGAGGACTTGAGAGCTATTAGAGATGCAAGAAAGACTAATCTGTCGACAAAATTTCATTCCCATGACTTATTCTAGAGGTTTGCCATCTAGAACCAGGAGTTTAATTTCCATGGAGGTAGGCATGTCACAGAATGTGGTGTTGTGCAATCGAGCATAGCTCTCGAAATAAATGAATGAGATGCTCCGATATCAAAAGAGCGGTTGCGGATGGCAATTAACAAGAAGCGCATCGAGGGCGGCGTTGGGATCCTCATAGGTTTCTTCAGCAGAGACATAGTTGACATGGCCACGGCGGTGGCAAGCTGGTTTAGCATAGGGCACCTTTCTGCTGGCTTGCCGCGCCAACAGACTTTCGGCTTGATTGGGGTTGTTCTGGGACACTCTCGGATATAGTGGCCCGTCTCTCCACACTTGAAGCAAGTTATCACATTTGGACGGGAGCAGCATTAGCAGTTGGACCTCCATAAGTCTTGGGTGGAAAATACGGCTGGTTGGGGCGAGGCGCCTCAAAGGATGGCCTCGGGGTGAACACAGGTGGTAGAGCAGTATTTGGAACCCAAACCCGCGCTTCGGGATCGAGCGGATGGCGATCGAGAATCACGGATGTGTTTGCGTGAAGCCTCAAAATCAGTCTGCCTTGATTTAGTGCCGATAGCCTTATTGACTAACCGGAAAGAGGTACACTCATGCAGACGGAGATCTCGGCGTAGCTCAGGGCTAAGTCCCTTGCGGAACCTTGCTGTTTCTTTGCATCGGTAGAAACTTCTTGGGAGCATAACGTGCTAACCTTCCAAATTCACGGCTGTAGGCATCCTTTGTCACCTACCTTGGGTGAAACTGCAGAATTCCTCACGTTTGCGGTCCATAAGACCTTACGGAATATGGTGCTCGCGGAGGCGGCATGAACTCATCCCAAGTTGTAACTTGTCCAGCGGACGCATAGCCTCATAATTTTCCCACCAGAGACTAGCGGGGCCTTCCGGATGATAGCGGCAAAGGTAACCTTGTCAGCCTCAGCCACGTTAGCGGAGCGCAGCTTGTGGTGGATGGTGCGGAGCCAATCATCCGCGTCGAGAGGCTCGGCGGAATATTTGAACTTTGGAGGATATAGCTTGCGAAATCGTTGAGTGAAACCACATCGTTTCTTGGCTGGCGTGCTGTGTTTTGTTCAATCCGCTCCAATAAGCGGTTGGTTTCACGCTTATTGCGTTACGCTTCAAACATCACCTCGGCCAAAGATGGCGGTTGCGGCAGATCCACATTTCGGCTGCTGGCTTCTCCTCGCTCTGGAGCAGCAGGTGTATTATGAGTGTTGACCATCACGGGAGACAAAGCAAAGGTTTAAACCAGGATGGCAGAATTTAACAAGGAAGTGCGGAAGGTAATGGACAGCATGGAATGCAAAGATGTTCATCCGTATGACATGGTAATATAAAACTGCCATATATATATATACCAACGGTCATACACACCATTCATAGTTTAGTACAAGCCTGACGGAGTACAACTATAAGGAAAGGCGTTACATCTCAACGGAAGCATTCCAACTCCTATACATTATTTTTCTACACTTCCGGAACGATACACACTAAGTCGTATTCCACAAGTCACGCAGGACGGTGGAAATACAACTATTACCATACTAGGAATACTACTACTATCTCAGGCAGCTCCATAGTAGTCCTCATAGAAGTCACCACCCAGACCTGGAAGTGGAACATGATCGTCCGGAAACAGACAATCCTGTGGGGCCTGTGGACCATAAGGACTCGGATGTGGCCGTGGACCAACAAACGGTGGCAGACGAGGCCCACGAGGAGGAGTGATGCCTCCAACCTCACGCCACTCCATAAAG
>JAHIAM010003096.1:0-36154 GCA_021605205.1 Aegilops longissima
GCAGTAGTGCTGGGCTAGCAGGACTCGTGAACCGGGCTGTAGCGGACTACTATCGCTCGAAGCACGAGACTACATTTCCCCATATGAGAGGCTGCCAAGGATAAACAACTAGTTTGTCGGATCCCACTCATACCAAGCATTTCAATCATACGCATAATATGCCCGATATGAGTAAATACAACAAGGCATCACAACAAAACTCTACAACTCAAAGTACTTTATTTAAGAGGCTCCGAGGAGCCATACATAACATATCCATACAGATAGGGGTCACATGACCCAACACTCAAGTCATACAAACATACAAGCACATGCGGAAGCAAACTAGTCTAAGTACAGACTCTAGAAAGAAAGAAAGCTTGTCGAAGCCCTTCTATCTACAGTGGCCCTTCACAAGCCTTGGATCACCACCTGGGTGGCTAGTTCACTCGTCGATGTCAAGGTCTACATAAAACCCATCGGAGGGGGCAGTGTTGTCGTCTGAAAAACATTAATTAAGCAAACATGAGTACGGAGGTACTCAGCAAGTCTTACCACAGAATCCTATCATACATGCACATTCTCAAGAAGGTGGTGGAGTTATTTGCAGCAAGCCAGCTTTGACTCTTGGCTAAGCTATCCTACGTGGCACCACTTGAAAGCATTTGTGCTTTACAGTCCACTAATCACCATCACAATACTCCACCGTGGATCCTCTCTCGTCACCCACGAGAGGGCCATCTCATGATACTCACACTTATCTTGAGGCTTTTAGTAGTATCCATTTACTTGTCTATGAACTGATATAGGTAACCCGAAGTCCTTCTCTGTGGACACGGCTATTCGAATAGATCATATTAACCCTGCAGGGTGTACTTCTTCACACGCTCTCACCACTTACCGCCGTTTACACGACATGTACTCGGCAACCTTCAAGCGGAAGCCCAACGTGGGTGTCGGCCACAGCCCACCTAAACACTCAAGTCCCTAGTCCAGGTTTATCGCCTATTCGGGTTCCATCCGTAGGGAGTCCGCCGAGGTTTCCCATACAGCCCCGAGCGATGTGTGCAGGGTTCGAGATACCAAGCGGGCACTTTCGGTACACCGGCCACGTGCCTACCGCAACACAACCCACCCCTAAGGTCAGCGTTGCGTCGGCCCCCAAACATGCTACAAACACGAAACTACTTGCAACTCCCGGACTGAGAACAAGGGTGGTTAAGAAGCGAGAGGGTCAATTAAGGATCCCAATGCGTGGTAGTAACTGTTTCATGGATCACAAACACAGATCTCAGTTCTTAGGGACGGCATCAATGAAACAACCCACCATGTACTCCTACATGGCCTCTCATCGATACCTTTACCAAAACGTGTTCAACACTTTCACTCTCGAACCGACACAACCTTTCACTCCAGTTCATCATCCCGATGAGCCAGACCTGACACAACTCTAAGCATAGCAAGCATAGCATGGTAGGAATCACAAACATGGCTCAATCAACTCCTACACATACTAGTGGGTTTCATCTAATTCTTGTGGCAATGACAGTCATGCAAAGGAAGTGGGTTCAACTACCGCAGCACACAACAGTTTGAATCGCGTTGTCTTAATGCAGTAAACAAGAGCAGAAGTGAGAACATGGGTTTGTATCGGAATGATCAATGGGGTGCTTGCCTGATGGAGTGGTGGTAGGATACTGCCCTTCAGACGGATATTCGGGATTATCCTCGGAGGCAGAACCTATCACGAAAGACATACCGAAAATAAACACACATGGCAATATGCAACAATATGATGCAAGCTATGACATGGCAATATGGATGTGTGTTGGCCTAATGCATGCTGGAACAAAAAGGGATGAACTCATTTGAATCAAAGATTCAAATGCTAGCTCATTTAAAATAACCCTAAAGGTGTAATATCTTATTCTCTTTAAACAGCAAGGTTAACTTGTTTTATCATGCATGAAACCTGTACCAATGGATAGAATGGATTTTTCTGATCATTTTTCATATATAGATCTTTGCATTTGGAGTTACAGATTAATAGTTATGAATTTTTGAAGTTTGAACTATATTCTGGAATTTCCTGTAATAGAATAATTCCAGTAATTAATTTACTGCGTCAGCAATGCATCAGAATGACGTCAGGGTCAACGGAGACGTCCAGGTCAAACCTGACTGTGGGTCCAGGGTGTCAGCATAATTAGTTTAGCTAAAGTTTAATTAAAACTAAACCTAATTAGTTAACAGGGCTGGGCCCCACCTGTCATTGACTCATCAGAGTCAACCAGGGCCCACCCGTGGTCAAAGTCAGAGTCGGCCACCGGCGTTTAGCCGCCGGCGAGCCCGACGCGGCGGCGGAAGTGGTTTTGGCCGTTTCGGCAACCAAATGAGCCGCGGAGGGTGGCTATGGGTAGCTGGGGTCGGGCCGCAGCTCTTGGTGGAGTTCGTTGAGCTCGGGGTGGCCGGAATCGGCGCCGGCGACGACCTAGGCGGCCGCCGGAGTTCGGCCGAAGGCGAACTCGAGCTAGGGTGTGCGGTGAGGTGCGGGGAGTGGATGGTTAGACCCTACGCGAGGTGGTGAGTGCGATGGACACCGAGAGGTGGCCGGAGGATGACCGGGAGCACGTCGGCGACGAGCTCCGCGGCGGCGGGTGCGGGTGATCTTCGTTCGGTTGCTACACGGCTCGAGAGCGAGAGAGGAAGGGAAGGGGAGATAGATGGACTCACGGGCAACTCGGAGAAACTCTCGTTGGGGTCGGGGACGGGCCGGAGCGACGGCGGCGTTGAAGGGGATCTCCGGCGACGGCGGGATCGGGCGAGGTCGGTGCAGTGGCCTCGGGCTACTCGAGCACGCGGGGCTCGGCTAGCTCGACGTAGAGGAGGGTGGCGGAGCTCCTAGACACGGCGAGACGGGGCACGGACGGCGGGGAGCGCGTCTACGGCGACGGCGTGGCTGCGGTGGCGTCGGCCATGGCTGGGGAGCGCGAGGGGGAGGAGCTGGGGAGGAGAGGAGATGTCCGAGGGGTTCGGGGGAGAGAATGGACGGGTTCCGCATCGCGGCTGGGTGAGGGGAGCGGCGAGGCGGCCAGGTGCGTGGCACCCATGCGGTGCTCGCCGCCGAGCACCTGCCTGCCTGCCTGGCCGAGCCAAGCAGCTCGCTGGCGCGGCAGCTGGGCTGGGCCGGCAGGTGGGCCGGTTAGTAGGCGCCAGGTAAGTATTTCCTTTCTGTTTTTCTCTTTATATTTTTCTGCAACTTTGTGGAGTTTTTAAAAATACTAAAACAGTTTCAAAAATCACCAAACTGCTCCTGGTCCATAGTTGGATTATTTCCAACATGAAACATTTTAGTTTGGGAATATTTGGGCATTTGAAATATTTTATATAATTTGAAATGGTCAAACTCAAATACTTATGA
This sequence comes from Aegilops longissima, assembly GCA_021605205.1. NCBI lineage: Eukaryota > Viridiplantae > Streptophyta > Magnoliopsida > Poales > Poaceae > Aegilops > Aegilops longissima. Next base: position 3,401 of record JAHIAM010003096.1, read on the forward strand.
TTTAATTCAAGGACCTTAGGATGACCTAGAAAATTGTGCACCACTTTTGGTAGAGGCTCTGAACCAAAACAAAGGTGATGAGCATTTTAGAAGGGCATTTTAGGTTCATTGAAAATAATTTTAGTAAACCCTAGTTGGATTCAAAAGGGGTGCTGGGGGTTCTGTCCTTCCCATTTCAAATTCAGATGAAATTTAAACATGATGCACACACTAATGCAAGGACTAGCTAGGATGTGACACAGATCTTTTAAATTTAGTGGAGATAAAATTACTTTTGGTTTATGTATTTCGTCAATCTGTTATGCGTCTCCTCGACAATGGTGATCACTCACGGCAATGCTTGTGACCACGTCGGACACGCTAGACGTCTCACATTTGCCTGTATTAATTGAGGATGACACCGGTGTCCGCCGTCGCGCTCGCTTGGTGAGTATGGGTGGCGGCATTGTGCTCGGTGTAGATCCCTCCATAGAAACCCTCGACGGTGACCCTGCCGCCCTTTTTGAGCAGACTATGCATACATAGCAATTATCCGGTCCATTCTGGCACGCAGTAGCTGGCTCCTAGTCCTGTCGCGCATTGCGTAAATGGCATGTAAAGTACAGGGAAAAGCATGCCATTAATGGAGGACACAGTCCGGTCCTTGACCAAGCCAACATTTTTACCAGCCGCCGGCGGTCCAGACCAGACCGGACTGACCAGCCTCACGGTCTTGCTTTCAGACCGGACAGGCGGCAGCGAAGCCCGAGCCGGAGCGAGCGGACCGCCAACCACTATGGTCTTGTTCTACTTTGTGGTGTACGTGGAGCCAGATTGGGATGGAAATGGATGAACCCAATGATGACCAAGGTGCAAGTGTATATGTTGAGAGATGGTATTTGGTCCATGCGTACTTGAATCAGTGCACATCTCGCTCCTCTGCGATTGGAAATAAAACCCACGATCGTTGACAGCAAAATCTATATGGCCACTGCCATGAGAGGCGTTATGGTGCTACATATGACAACTTCATGGTTATCGGGGATTCAGCTACCACAAGGAATGGAGTATGTTGCGTTTGGATAGCTAGCTCACCTAGCTTAGCTGGGCTAGCATTATCTAGCCCGCTCCGGTAAGAGCTGCTAGAAGCAAGGCTAGTTATTTGGATAATGGCCAACTAGAGCTTTAACTGCCCATGATTGCCACTTTGCCGGTGTGGGAGAGCCAATTCGGCTAGCTTCCAGTGGCAAGGTTTTCTTTGCAGTTAGAGCTGCCCCTTGCCTCACATCCAAACGCATAATCTAGTTGTCCCTATTTAGCTAGTTTAACTTTTCCTTTTGCATCAGTAGATTTTCTTCACAAAAACTGGTTAGTCGTTGTGAGACCACGATGTGTGTGCGGCCGCCGTAGCGAAGTCTTGCCCGGGATCGTGGGAGGGCACAATCGCGTCCGTGGGTGTGGGCTTGCCACGATTTCCCTTTTTTTCACATAAAGGAGGAACAGCTCGAGTAAAACGCTACATGTTACCATGCGGGTGGGCGTAGCTCGTGTGCGCGAGTCCACAGCCTAATGGCTCCGGAAGGAGTTCGAGGCTCGCCCCTGCAAGGATGGCGAGACGATCGACGCGTTCTGCGTGCGCGTAACTGCCTTGGTTAACAATCTGCGCGTCCTCGGTGACACGATCGACGATGGCTGGATCGTCAAAAAGACCGTGCTCGTTCTTCCAAAGAGGTACTCCCACTCCCACGTGGCTATAGCCATTGAGACCCTGCTCAACCTCGACTCGCTTTCTCTCGAAGAGCTCACGGGCCATATACGCACGGTCGAGGAACGCCTCGACGAGGTGGAAGCCGCCTGCGGTGCCCGCTTGCTCTTTACCAAGGAGGAGTGGGAGGCTCGCTGTACGCAGTGGCCCGTCGGCGAGGGCTCGAGCTCTAGTGCGAGCCAGCCGGTGCGTAAGGCACAATGCGTGGGTAGCGGTGGCAGCTGTGGGTGCCAAAGGGGCATGGATGGGCGCGGCGGCGGGCGTATTGCCTCCTGTGCACGACAAGTGCCGCTACAGTAACAAGTTCGGGCACTGGGTATGGGACTGCCGCACCCGGATTCGCCAAGAGTCAAACATGGCAAGTGTCGACGAGGAGGACGAGCCTGGCCTCCTCATAGCGCACATCGTCTCCCTCGGTGCCAAACATGAGCACCGGCAGGAGGTACAGGAGGGCAGCCATAGCTTCCTCAACGGACAAGGCCCCTCGGTCACCCTCGATGACGCCCTCGACACCAAGAGCGATGACCTGTGGTACATGGACACAAATGCGTTGAACTACATGACCTACGATCGTGGTGCTTTCTCTGAGCTAGATACAGGGGTCACCGGGCACGTTTAGTTCGGTGACGGCTTGGCCTTCCAGATACCGGGGCGCGACCCCATGCTCTTCGTGGCCCAGGATGGGTTCCATCGCGTCCTCACCAACATATGCTACATCCAACGGCTGCAGACGAACATCATCTCTGGCGGCAGCTCCACGAGGTCGGCTACGAGGTGTCCATCCATGGTGGGATCTTGCGAGTGCGAGACAAGCGCGGCAACCTCATTGCATGCGTGGCGATAGACCCTGCGAAATTGGTAGCGAATGCAAAGTGGATATCAACCGAACGGACTAATTTCTTCCACTAATTAATGGTGTTGCTCTGTTTTGAAGAAAAAAAACGGTGTTGCTGTAAAATCTTTGGATTGATAGTTTTCCTTGCGTTTCCAAGTACAAGAGAGAGAGTACATATAGGGGAGGAGCCAGAACGTGGGAGGAGTGGTGGAGAGATCATGGCGACGCAGCACTGACCAAGTCCACACTCTAACACCCCCCGCAGTGTCAACGTCCGGCTCGACGACGTTGAGACTGGCACGAATGTCGAGGAAGGAGGCCGCCCGCAGTACTTTGGTGAAGATGTCTGCAAACTGGGCGCTTGTAGGAACATGCAGAACTCGGACGTCGCCTAACGCTACCTTCTCTCATACAAAGTGGATATCTATCTCTATGTGCTTAGTTCTACGATGATGTACAGGATTACATGATAAGTACACTGCAGAAATATTGTCACAGTAGACAATTGTAGCACGATCAAGAGGGCGATGCAGCTCGGCGAGAAGCTGGCGAAGCCACACTATTTCTGCAACAGTATGAGCGACCGAACGGTATTCAGCCTCCGCAGATGACCTGGAAACAGTCAACTGCCGTTTCGACGACCATGAAACCAAGTTATCACCCAAATACACGCAGTATCCCGATGTGGATCGACGAGTGTCTGGGCATCCCGCCCAGTCTACATCAGAGTACGCTGTAAGGGAAGTTGGGGAAGAAGGAGTGATAGAGAGACCATGATCAAGGGTCCCCTTGAGATAGCGCAGAATACGCCGGACGTGGCTCATGTGCGGAAGGCGAGCGTCGTGCATGTACAAGTAGGCTTGCTGGACGGCGTAGGTAATATCAGGGCGTGTGAGAGTAAGGTACTGAAGGGCTCCAGTAAGGCTACGATAGAGAGTAGGGTCGGGGAGAGGGTCGCCGGCAGAGGAGAGTTTCGGGCCTGTTTCAGCGGGTGTACGAGAAGGATGACAGTCGATCATGCCAGCTTTGGAGAGAAGGTCCAAAACGTACTGTCGCTGATAGAGAAAAAGACCAGAGGAGGCGCGGGAGACAGCAACACCAAGAAAATGGTGAAGAGGACCGAGATCGGTCATGCAGAATTCGGCGCGCAGAGAAGAGATGATTTGGGTGAGGAAGGAGTCAGAGGAGGCGGTTAAGACGATATCGTCAACGTAAAGCAGGAGATAAGCGACATGCTCGGAAGAGTGGAAGATGAAGAGAGAGGAGTCGGAGCGAGAGGGGAAGAAGCCGATGCTCTGGATGAAAGACGCAAAACGCTGAAACCAAGCCCGGGGCGCTTGTTTGAGACCGTAGAGGGATTTCTGTAGATGACAAACATGATCAGGAAGAGTAGGATCGCTGAAGCCGAGGGGCTGTCGACAAAACACAGTCTCGTTGAGGGAGCCATGGAGGAAGGCATTTGTAACATCTAACTGGTGAATGGGCCATGAAGATGAGACTGCGAGACTCAACACAACTCGAATGGTGCTCGGTTTGACAACAGGGGAAAAAGTCTCGTCGAAATCGATCCAGGCTGCTGAGAGTCGCCACGGCAAACCCAGCGAGCTTTGTAGCGGGAGAGGGTGCCATCGGAGTTGAATTTGTGGCGAAAAACCCACTTGCCAGAAACGACGTTGGCACCGGGAGGGCGAGGAATGAGCGACCATGTGTTGTTGAGAAGGAGAGCGTCATATTCGTCCTTCATGGCGCGAAACCAGTTAGGATCTAGAAGAGCAGCCTTATAAGAGTTTGGGATGGGAGAGATGGGTTGTGGCGAGGCTGTGAGATTGAGACGGTCGACGGGAAGCCCAAAACCGGATTTGGTGCGAGTACGCACGATGTGAGCATTCTGTTGAACGGGAACAGGAACGGCAGCGCGAGGCAAGGGGCGGGAGGGAGGTGGTGGCGTAGGGAGAGAGGAGGAAGAAGACACGGCGGGATGTGATGAAGGTAGAGGAGAAAGAGGCGAGCTGATAGGCCCTGGCGAGGCGGCGGGAGATCGGATGGGAACATGAGTGGTCGGGCCGGGAGAATCTACGTGTGGGTTGGGTGGCGAGCGATCCAAGAGATTTGCCGGGGCGCAGTTGTCGGGGGCGGAAAAGGTGGTGGGGTCAGGGGAAGCGGGGTGCGGGTTGGACGGCGAGCGATCTAAGAAATCCGCCGCATCGCAGTTGTCGGGGGCGGAAAGGTTGGTGGGGTTGGGGTGTGTGGCCAGCGAGAAAGCGGCGGGATTGGGTGGAGCGGGGTCCAGGTGAACAGGCCCATGCAGCCCATGCACGTCGATTGCGGTGGGGCACGATGGGGCGACAGTAGCGCCAGAACGCGGGGCGGAGAGGTCGGGTTGTGTATGATTGGCAAACGGAAAAATCGTCTCGTCAAAAGTGACGTGTCGAGAAAGAATTATACGGCCAGTCGGGAGGTGAAGGCAACGATACCCTTTGTGGGAATCCGAGTGCCAGAGAAAAACGCATGGCAGGGATCGTGGGGACAATTTGTTATCAGATGTGGCAGCCAAGTTGGGAAAACACAGGCAACCAAAAGTTTTGAGATCATGATAGCTAGGTGATGCTAGATAAAGAGATTCGTAGGGAGAAAAACGGGGACACAGTTTCGTGGGGCGAATGTTAAGGAGAAAAGTGGCATGGCGCAGGGCTTCTGCCCAATAGGAGGGGGGCATAGAAGATTGGATGAGTAGAGTACCAAGGATGTCGTTAATGGTGCGGAGGGAGCGTTCAGCTTTGCCGTTTTGGGGAGAGGTATAGGGGCAAGAGAAGCGAAGAAGAATGCCGTGGTCGAGAAAGAAGGTGCAGTTGCGAGAGTTGTCAAACTCACGACCATTGTCGCACTGTAACAAGCGAATGGGAAGAGAGAAGTGGGTAGAGACATAACGTTGAAAATTGACAAAGAGGGCAGGGACATCAGATTTTGCACGAAGAGGGAAAGTCCATACAAAGTGCGAGTAGTCATCTAATATTACAAGATAGTACTTGAAACCAGGAACACTAGAGGTAGGTGACGTCCACAAGTCACAATGCAATAGTTCGAAAGGGAAAGAACTATGGGTAGTAGACGTGCCAAAAGGCAGGTGAACATGTTTGCCCATCTGACACGCATGACACAAGGACGAATCATGACTATGACGATCGTACGGGAGATGAAACTCCTGAAGAAGAGTGGTAGTCGTGCCGCTGTGAGGATGACCAAGCCGGCGGTGCCAGAGAGCGACAGAGGCAAGCAGAGCATGCGGTGGAGAAGAAGACGCGCCGTGGACCGTGTACAAGTCAGCAGAGCTATTGAACCGAGCGATCTCCATCCTGGTGCGAAGATCCTTCACAGACAGCCCAAAAGGATCAAATTCAACAGAAACTTGGTTATCTATAGTAAAGCGTCTAACAGAAATGAGATTTTTTGATGAGGGCCGGAGCAACAAGAACTTCACGCAAATGAAGAGGTGAACGAGAGGAAGGGAGAGAGGTGGTGCCTACACAGAAACCGAACAGAGGAGCCATCTCCTATAGTAATGGATGGGAAAAGGATGGAGGGTGGATGGAGGAAAGCGATTGGTAGATGCGGACATATCTTGGAGGCGCCAGAATCAAGATCCAATCGTTACATGTGTCTTGGATGGTAAGTGAATTCATGGCGGCGATGAACGCAGCCTGATCCCAAGCCGGAGTGGTGGTGGTCGAGGTGGAGGCAGTAGTCGGCGACGGCAGTGTGGAAGACGACGCCGAGGACGACGCAGCGAGATCCCAGGCCGGCGGAGGAGCCCTCGTAGGGGTACATGGAGTAAGCCGAAGGAGCAGCCGCGGCTTGGTACAGAGGCGCGTAGGCGGTGTATGCGGCTGGCGGAGGGCGTGAGCCGAGGAGACCGGGGGCGCCGAGCGCGGGGCAAAGGCCGGGCGCCCATGCACCGCTGTAGGCTGGCGGAGCGCCGTAGGGCGATGGTGCCGACCAAGGCATGGGCCAGGCCTGCACCAGACCTGTCCACGGGTCATGAGAAGGACACCAGGTGGAAGGATCCGGGGGCGCCACCGGTGTTGAAGCCGGTGCTGGAGTTGGGGGCGCGGAGTGGGTCGACGCTGGAGTAGTGGAAGAAGACGCGCCGCCGTGCTTGGGCGGCCTGTAAACCGGGTTCTTGCCCTTGTAGTTGGGGCTGGGCGCCACCAGTGTGGCGGCCGAGGCGGCGGCGTTAGCGGTGGAGGCGCTGGAGCAGGAACGGGCCGCGCCGTCGTGTGGAAGAGGCGCGGGGTGCTGGCCTTGCGCTGCTGGTTCTGCTCCTCCATTTGCAGCATGGAGCGGGCCTCCGCCAGCGTTGGCAGATGACGAAGGAGCGGGATGAGCGTGGCCTGCTGGGCGAAGCGCTCGTCGAGGCCGCCCATCAGCGCGTGAAGAAGAGAGCGATCGGCGACCACCTCGCTAAGCTCGCACAGCTCGTCGCCGATAGCCTTGATGCACTGACAGAACACGCCGACCGGGCGATCGCCCTGCGTGATGGTGCGGAGCTCCGTGTTGAGAGCCGAGATGCAGGCGTCGCGGTTATCCTGGAAGAGCCGACGAAGCTCGAGCCAGATGTCGCGAGCGGAGGCGCCGTCGGTGACCACGAGGTTGAAGAGCTCCGTGGAGATGCAAGTATACAGCCACTGAATGATGGCGAGATCATCCTTGAGCCACTGTGGATCATGCGGGGCTGGGGGCGTGTCGCCGGAGATGTGGTGAAGGAGAGAGCAGCGTCCGAGATGAATCTCGGAAAGATGGCGCCAATGGTAGTAGTTGTGGCTGTGAAGATCGAGAACAATGGGGATGAACGGGGTGATGTCGTGTCGCTGAACGAGAGGCTGGCGGCAGGCATGGCAGCGGGAAGGGGTGGAGGTGGTTGGGTGTCGGTGATGGGAAGAGTTGGCAGGCCGCCCGGGAGAGAGGCAGTTGGCTGGCCGCCGGGGAGAGAGTCAGTTCACTACAGGGATCTGGGTCTATTGCAACAAAAGCATTCGTTGCAATAAGTTCCCAATTGTCGCAATAAGTACCTATTGCCATAACATGGTGTTCGTTGCCGGCCGTTGCGACAGGACACATGGTAATAGGTTATCGCAACAAAAAAATAAATGTGGCAAGAAAGTGTGTTATTGCAACAACCATGTGACAAGTTGCCACATTTGTTCATGTGGCATCACGCACTTGATGCCACAATTTGGTCTGTGGCAATAGCCTAATTATCGCGACATACTCATTTTGGTGGTGACAAATAGCTATCACAACAGATAGAATGTTTGTGGCGATAAGTTATTGCGACAATATGAAGTGCTCCGTCGCAACAGCCTAGCGCAACAAACAGGTGGTTGTGGCGACTAACATTTGACGCGACGCTACATTTTTCGTGGCGCCAACATGTTGCAACCAAAAGTAGGTTGTGGTAATAGCCTACTGCAGTTGGAAAAAAATACAAGCACTCAATTACATGAGTCAAATAATGGATATATGATGTTGATACATAAAATATCAAAGTTTGCATGCCCAACATCCATCAAATGAAACTAAAATATAATTTAGCACATATTCAACATACCGAATGCGCCATCCTAATTAAAAGCGAAGACTCATGTAAATGTCTGTGGTCTAGAGTCCATTTCAGTTATTTGGATCCTGCAATGAAGAAATCAAAATTTTATTTAGCTCAAGTTGGATGAAAATTGAAAATACTTAGTCACGAAAATAAAGAAACAACACAACGACTAATTAGCAGTGTACTCACATAAACATCATGCTACTCTTTGTTAGTCCATGTTCCATTCTTCGTGTGGGTCAGTTCCCAAAGAGCAATACAATCTGGCTCTATTCTGGTTTCCATGTCTCTGGAAATAGTATAAGAATGAGATGCTTGAAACTTGGAAGCATAGTTAGCATCGAAGCATACATATTTAGTTAGACTCGTAGCTTCTCAAAACTTATTTGTGAGTATGATTGTGATCCAATTCTATGTTTCGTCTTCTGTTTCTTACGGTTATCGGAGTTCTTTTGGCTGATTTTCTATCCGTTCATTCAAACAAATTACAACCAGTCAGACAAGCCATTTCATCACAGTACGCAGTTCATAAATAGTGAGCTTAGGATAATCTGAAATTTTGAATCAGTGCTGAAGTACTCAATCATCCATTCCCACTCTTGTTGTAAATCTTCCGGCACATTATCCAATCTAGTAGCATCGGTTTTGTATGCCTTGTAAGTGGAGCTTAGAGTTGATCGTCAGCCTCTATATCGCTCTTTCGCAATTTTGAGAATAGTTTCTTCTGTTTCTGGTGTATCGTCCAAATCCCAGCTGTCCTGTAATGCATACAACAAATGGATAGAATTTAGTAGTCATCATCGATGGAAAAATGAGATTACACATGCGAAAAAGGTTGTACACACCACCATATCTGCAGCAATGAGTCGATGGATGGTAGGGTGAATGTCCGATCACCTCATCACTCCAATGAGTGGTGACTTCTTTTCATTATGAGTACCACGTCATCCTTGAATGAACGATAGTTCATTCCTACAGTACCTCCCAAATTTTCAGAGAATGCAATATTTAGCTTTGCAGATCCATTGGCAAAACGCTTCTTGTTTGCTTTAAAACCTTTTAGAACACCTCACCCTTTCTTCTTCTGTCCATCACTTTCTACAACCCAAACCATACAAGAATTATTGCAATAATCGGTATTGCATTGTAAGAAACGAGGATGCAAATATAAACAAAAAAGTACCATTCTGCAGTTGTGCACGGTTGCGGCGAGCATGGGATGGCCATTCATGCGGTGCACACATGTCATTAGCAGACACATGAGTGTCAGATTGTTCTTGAGTTCCTGTATAAGGTTTAACAGTTCTGAAGATTAAGAATTCCAGGATTTTTATACCAAATATTAGAGATAGCTTAAATTACCTCTGCTGCTATGGCATAAATTGAAGTGAACATAAATATTATTACCAAGTTGTCGTTGTAGTGTACTCGGTCTCCTACCAGCAGGATCTTGTGTTGAATTCATCATTGTGCCCTTCTGTAGGTAATATCATAATTTGAGTCAATTTCATAAGAAACACAATACTTAAAGCAGGCATAAAAAAGTGACTAGAATTTTTTTTTACTCAAGTCTATACTGAAGCTGTTGTAAGAAAAAAGAAGCTAGGCATAAAAAAGTGACTGAAAAAATATCTACTCAAGTCTATACTGAAGTTGTTGTAAGCAAAAAGAAGCTAGGCTTAAAAGATTAAATCAAATCAAATTGCGTTATAGCGTGCAGAACAGAAGTCTTTTAGCATAGCATACATCTATAATTTTGATTTGGAATTAAAAGCTAGGCTTTCTGTAATCTAAGCCTATACTGAAGCTGTGAAGCATACACATGACACATCAATTAGAGCTCATCCTGATAAGGCTACTACCAGTACATACACATACAGTAATCTAGCCTGAATGTGGTAAGCAAACTACTACCAAGGTTAAATAAGCTGAATGTAGCAGTATGCTTGAGTATAGGCACATACGCTTATAAGAAGTCTGGACAGTGGTTCTGGTATTAACTTGGTAATATTTTACATAGTCAATGTTAGCTTAAACCTGATTATAGTCAAACAATTGTCTAAAACTGCCTGTCTCTCTCTTTCACCTAAGCTGTACTAGTACTCTGTTCTTTTTCCTCTACTTTGTGTGTGCCTGATAGAAACCGAACAAGTTCCTATGCATCTGCGTCCGATGCCGGCGAACAAGACGAGGGTCAGCGGCCATCAGTGAAGAGGAAAACAAAGGACTATTTACAGAAAACGTGGGACAATCCAAAATACAAAAATACAGGAGTCCTGATCGTGGTCGCGACCGCCATGACTGTGGCCGAGGCCGTGGACGGCACCGACGACAGCAGGTCGACTGTCTCCCAGCACGGCGAGAGTGAGGAGTGCTGCACGGCGGCCGTCGAAGTGGTAGTTCTATGATGGAAAGGGGGCGCTGCCATGGCCATGCCGTCCACCGCCTCCTGCTGCCCCTCCTCCTCGTGTCTGCATGGCCACCCCTACCGCCTCCGCCCCCGTGTCCTCCTGACCGCCGCCACCACCACCAATTTCTCTAGCCTCGCGCGCGTCCGCCTCGTCTCCCGCTCCACCCCTTCCCAACGGAACCCCCTCCCGGTCTCCTTGTCCTCCTCCAAGAGCACGCCCGATGTCGCCGGCGAGAACACCTATGAAGGGAAGGATCTTACGGCCGCAGGGGGCAGGGAGGTGGAGAATGGCCGGGACGAGCGGTACGGGTTCGAATGGAAGTGCAGAAGCTGCCGGGGAAGAAGAACTGCGGCCGCAACTCTAGGTGCTGCGCTGCACATCTATGCGGAGGAGATTCGGGAGAAAGGAATAACCTGAGACGGTGTACCTTCGATGGACTCCGGTGTGATCCGCAGTGTCGCCGCCGTCCTGACGCCGTCAGGACGGAGGAATCAGAACGAGATCCAATCTCGACGATTTGATTAAGAGAAATAATCGGGAGTATTTGTGAGGGGTGTTTCGCGGGGAGGTTAATAATTTGTGGCGCCAGACACTACCAAATTATTTGTTGGGAAATAAAAAAAAATTGGAGGGAGACTCAAGGCTTTAGCCGGAAGGTAAAAAAATTACATCCATAAAGAAGAGTACACGCTTAATTATTTGTTTAGAAAATGCTTTTTTAGGGAACATTTAGAATACTGAAATAAATTGAAAAAATATTTCAAATCAATATGAAATATATCAGCTACTGAAAATAATATTGCTAAAATTTGTTTGTAAAGGTGCTTTTGCTGAGCAACCGAGATAGATGCCCTCCTCGTTGGCAATCGTACATGACATTTATGATGACAGGGAGAGTATGCAGTTGACACAAGAACAATAGCTGAGGCACCGAGCCGGCAAGGGTAATTGGGTGGTGTGCGCTACACTCATTGACAGAAACATCATATCATCCTCGCTTTAAAACTATTATATGTTATACTCTTGCTTTGAAACATATGTTGATATGTGGTGATGAGACGGTCGATCTATGTCGGTCTCGATCTCACGGTTCGATCTTAAGATGAGGTGATAAGACGGGAGATGGCGAAGAACACGAAGGACACGACGGAAAACCGCTTTCAATCGCTTTCTTCTTATCGGTTGGTCCTGATGGCCATGCCTGGACTTGGATGGATATCCGTTTGTAGAGAAAGAGACCATGTACGTCTAGTTTGTCTACATAAATCATTCTTGAATTGAATTTCCGCACTCATTAGAAGGTCATGATAGAGAATACACTCCAGTCCTGCAAGTAGTTTGGTAAACGGTCAAAATTCTATAAACCCGGACTCTGCCGCCTAGGCCTCTGAATAATGGTCTGAGTATACTACCACTCTAAATTAGCCCATAAGCAAATTTGGCCCTACTTCTCTTCTGCTTTCCAGTTCGACCATGTGTCCACCGACCTCCATTGCTATCTCGCCGAATTGCTAGGTCTGGGCGGATCCTATTTGACGCGCGCGTGCATCAATAAGGCGCGACATCGCTGAAGGTGTCCAGTCCCGACGCCCAATTTGGGCCAACCCACGGTCGAGCTTCATTGTTTCTACCTTTTTTCTATTTTAGTTTCTTTTTTTCTTTTTTCTTTTCTTTTTTGTTTATGTTTATTTGCATTTTTCCTTTTTTTCCCTTTTCCTTTTTCCATATTTCTGTTTTATGGTATGATAAAAAGTTTAACATGTAAAAAATGTCAATGGTGTATTACAAATATGTTCATCTTATATTAAGAAAATGTTCACGGTATATAAAAAAGCTCAACATGCACTATAAGAATGTTCATTGCATATTAAGAACTTTTTCAACAAAATACTACAAATGTTAATTATGTATTTGATTTTGATTCAGCATATCTTACACAAAATGTTAAATGTGTATTTGCGAATTGGTCAACGTATATTACAAAAATATTCGATGCATATTAGAAATTATTCAACATTATTGGTATCGGTCAGACAAGCTGGAATCAGTGCCCAATACTACATATACATTTCCTTCCTTATCTAATCATAAATGCTTTTTAGGTGAACTGATCATTAACTGTTACAGAAGGGTATTACTATTACCTCCAGCCGAAACTGTCTAGCAAACATGAAAAAAAGTGTTTCGATAAGTCACGTCTCACATGGATGGTGGCTTTCAAAATCGATGAACTTTTTTTCCAAAATCGATGACCTTTTTTTCAAATTTGGTGGACATTTTTCAAAATTGATGATTTTTATTTCAAATCAACAAACTTTTGTCAAACTCGATGAAATTTTTTCAAATACGATGAACTTTTCCAAAACCGATGAACTTTTTTCAAAATCGATTTTTTTTCAAGTTTGCTGAACTTTTTCCAAAATTGACGAACTTTTTTCAAATATGATGAACTTTTTCAAAACCGATGGAATTTTTTCAAAATCAATGAACTTTTTTTAAATTTGATGAACTTTTCCCAAAATGGATGGACTTTTTATCAAGCAATATGATTTTTTATTTTTGTGAACATTTCTTTGAAAATCCGTGAATTGTTTTACAAAATGGTTGAACTTTTAAAAAAAGTGGATTCTTTTCCAAATTTACCTTTTCTTTATTTAAAAATAAAGTGGATTCTTTTCCAAATTTACCTTTTCTTTATTTAAAAATGTCATGTGACGGAAATAATTGTCATATAGTATGTTTTCGAAACTATCAGACCAAAGTCATTGAGGTGCAGCGGTATTGTGCGCAAGTTCCTCACGGTGGCATGTGGGTTCGATTCCCCGTTCGTGCATGTTTTTCTAGATGCTCTGTTTTTTCAGCATAGATGTGTGCAACGCTGGGCCGGCCCACTATAGCGGACCTTCGGGCGTGTGTAACCTCGTCGCTTTCACTTGGGCAGGCCCATGATTCGGCGAATCTGTTTTCTTCGTTGCGGGACCCCTGTTTGGGGAACTTTCTGGAAAGTTCCTAGTCGGTTTTAGAAACCTTCTAGAAGGTTCCATGAACTTGTTTGTTCTGTTTTCTTTTCTAACCGGGGTTTATTCTTTTCTTGATTTCTTTCTTCTTTCTGGTTTTCTTATTCTTTTTTTCTGCTTATTTCTTTTTTTTTCCTTTCTTTTTTGCGGTTTCTTTTCTTTTCTTTTATCTGTTTTCCTTTTTGTAGTGTATAAAAAGTCCACGTGTATTAGAAATATGTTCACCGTATATTAAGAAAATATTCACCTGATATTATGAAAAAGTTCGCCATGCATTATAAAAATATTCATCGTGTATTACAAAACGTTCATTGTATATTAAGAAATTGTTTTCCTTGTATTTGAAACTTGTTCTTCATATATTAAGAAATTGTTCAACATATACAACAACATATTCATTGTGTATTTAAAAAATTGTTCAACCTATATCACGAAAATGTTCAATATGTTTGAAAAATATTTCGTGTATACTACAAAAAATTAATGTATATTGAAAAATTATTCGCTCTATATAAATAATTGTTCATTTTTTCAATTTTAAAATATACGCTATTACGACCAATACATATTTTGTTGCAATAGGTAGCCAATATTTTGCAACAATATTTGTATCTAATGCTCCGTCTCATAGATGTCGTAATATCTTTCCAAATATTACCACGAATAGATATTTTGTTGAAATACCTTGTCTCTATTACAACAAAATCACTGTCTCACGCAACGTGGTCTGTTTGTTGCAATATCGCTACCATGTTGCAACGACTATGTAGTTTGTTGCAATACGACACCTCTATTTCAACGAAATGAGTATTTATCGCGATTACGCTCAGTTGTGGCAATACATGCATCCTATTACCACAACTAGAGAATTTGTGATAATATTGTGTTCTATTGCAACAAAAGATAGTTGTAGCAATAATTTTTTTTGCAATAGACCGGAATCCTTGTAGTGGTTGGCTGGCTGCCGGGAAGAGGAGGAGTTGGTAGGCCTCCAGTCATGGCGATCGTGGAGGGAGGGATGCGGGACCGGTGTCTGATACCATGTAAAATCTTTGGATTGATAGTTTTCCTTGCGTTTCCAAGTACAAGAGAGAGAGTACATATAGGGGAGGAGCCAGAACATGGGAGGAGTGGTGGAGAGATCATGGCGACGCAGCGCTGACCAAGTCCACACTCTAACAGTTGCAAATCTATATGCAATACATCCATCTATCAAACACGAGTAGTATATCTTAACTAGGATACCCGAAAGTAGTATTGATATCCAGCCGATACAAACAGACTGCAAGGAAAGAAAAAGAGATGGAGAGATTGGAGCTAACTATGGTGAATCTCTGCAGGATTTATCGTATATCTTGGTGCAGATGAGAGCCTAACCTATCAGTTGTTAAGCCCAGCCCATATTCGTCCCAACTGATAAGGCCCATACGTAGTATAGAGAAACCCATCATACAACACAGCATGTGTCTCCATTTTATTCGCACAAAAAAGATAGCATATGTCTCTATGTTTACTATTTTTCTAGAAAATCTGTTTCCATTTATTGTTTGACATAGAGAAGAGAAAAGAGAGAGATAACATATATTTTAGTTCCAAACTACCTAATTGCCCGTGCGTTGCAACGGGGCCACATAAATTTTAAGAGTTCAATATTATAATCATGTCAACAATACATTTAGTATTATCTGGCGACCTTTATTACCATGAAATCCCCACCTCCTCCTCCCCCTCCCTACACGCACACATTCCCAACTTACCGCTGGACCATAAGCCATCTATGATATTTCCTACCTTGTGAAACTGATTTCTCAAGACCCTTCAATTCCTGCATCAATTAATATGATACCCAATTATACAAATACTAACTCTCAATTGTATTTAGGAAAAAAATATACATGTGCCCATGCAGAATTTGCTATTTCGTGGATTGACATGTCTCTTATTTGACATCCACCGTATCCACGCCAGGCAATACCAATATGGATGATATGTATTATGCTTGCCACCACAACAGAGCGAATTAATTTCATGTAAATCGGCCAGCAAAAACGCACGGACAAACAATATTTCTAAATTCTCAGCGTTATTTTTACGTAATAGGGATTATTTATACTATTCCTTGAATGTGTTCAAACTATTACCTGAACTTGCTACCATCAAATAATAGCAATTAGCCAATGACATACATGTTTAGGTGGACCTTTGTAAAATTTAGAAACTGCTCGTGTGACAAAAAGAAGATACTGAGTGAACATATGGAACAAGGCCTTGTGTGTAGTACAGAAATGAATTAGCAGAATCAGAAGACTACAAGTAGTATATTTAATCTTGACCCCGCAAAACAGTAGTATATTTATTCTTCACATGAGCAAACTATGAAAATAGATCATGGTTCCATCCAACCCGTTCTACCATGCATGTATGAAAAAATTGATACGGACTGTTTGATATAAAAGTTTCATCTTTGAAAAAGACTATCATATAAATACAAAAGACCTACCAAATATCGCAAGCATGCGACTGGATATTATAGGATCAACTTTTACCAATAACCGTAGTATTACTTTTGGTGTCCACAAAATGCAGTGAAGTAATTATGAGAAAATAAATATGCAGAGTTGACCAAAACAACTAACCACTATACTTGACGTAGAAGGTGATGAAAGTACGAGCCTGCTGACGGCAACGCCAACTGAAGCTTAAAGAACAACACTCGTACCAGGATTAAAATCTACAATCATACAAACACAACTTCAGCATGATGACATGTTGAATGCAGATTGTAGACCTTCACTTGCAAGCCTTCTCAATCCTCGTAGTATCCTCTCTTGCCTTAATTGCCTTCTCTAATCTTCATCTTGCCGATGTGTTGCACCTCATTCCAGAAAGAAATAAACATGAGCTACTGTGACTTGCAAGGAGCATCAACATATGTATAGATGAAAGTGCGTTATATCGACTAGAGGGGGGGTGAATAGGCGATTTTTATGAATTCTTCACTGAGGAATTTGCCGGTGAGGAAATTCCTTAGCGAAGAACTACATGCAGCGGAATAAGTACTCAGAAGTAAGCATAACAGATTACAAGCATAGTCATCATGATGAAATGAAGACACTCACAGAGTACAGAAAGCGTAATCACAGGATAACACAAGATGAAGACAAACAGACTGAAGAAATTGAACTGAGGAAATTGAGAAAGTCTTCAGTCAAAGTCTTCAAACACAGATATGAACAAACATTCAACACAGTAATGAGGAAATGAAAGGGTTGAGGAAATAGAACCAGTTAGGTTGGTGAAGACAATGATTTGGTAGACCAGTTCCAACTGCTGTCTCAGTTGTACGTCTGGTTGGAGCGGCTGAGTATTTAAACTCGAGGACACACAGTCCGGACACCCCCATCCTTGAGCACGCAGCTCAGGACACCAAGTCCTCACCGTATTCTCCTTGAACTAAGGTCACGCAGACCTCGTCCAATCACTCGTGGTAAGTCTTCAGGCGACTTCCAAACCTTTACATACTTGGTCACCCGGCGATCCACAATTCCTCTTGGATGCTCTAGACCTTGACGCCTAACCGTCTGGAAGAAGCACAGTCTTCAAAGGTAACAAGCGTCGGATCCTCGCAGGATCAATTTCTTCAGTGATGCTCAATCACTTTAGGTTTGTTGGGGTTTGGTTTTTGGGTTTTTCCTCACTTTTGGGTTTTTCCTCACTTGATGATTTTCTCTCAAATTCCTCAGAGGATGGGTTGCTCTCAAATGACAAGTGTCAAGTTCTCTCGGAGCAGCCAACCAACTAGTGGTTGTAGGGGGCGGCTATTTATAGCCTAGGGAGCAGCCCGACATGATAAGACATAAATGCCCTTCAATGATATGACCGTTAGGTGGATAAGATATTTGGGACAGGTGGCAAGCCTTAACAACGGTCGGAAATTTGAACATCAAATTCCTCGGGGCTATCATGTTCCTCACTATGTAGGCAATTCCTTTGGCGAATTCCTAACTCCTCGATCGAACAAATTCTCGGTGACCGGAAGAGCTTCGTCTCACATCAAGAAATTGACTGAACTGTATGAGATATTCAAAAGCTTCACTCGAAGGGATTGGTAGGTGTAGGATTTTGAGTTGAGCATCAAATGGAAATTTTTCCTTAGTATTTCCTCGACCCCTTTAACAAAGACGGTGTTTCCTATGACTCAAGAAAGAGAAAATGAAACTACGAAAACAAAAGTCTTCACGCTTCATGTTCCTCAAATGAATACCAAGTCTTCAAGGTCACACCAATTTCTTCACTTTCAAAGTCTTCAGAAAGTCTTCAGAATATCAAAGTCTTCAGATGAAGAACTTCATTTTAGGGTCGACTTTCTCTGTAAATATCAAACTCCTCATAGACTTATAGACCTGTGTACACTCACAAGCGATTAGTTACTTAACCTATAAGTCTTCAATACACCAAAATCACTAAGGGCACTAGATGCACTTACAATCTCCCCTTTTGGTGATTGATGACAACATAGGTTAAGTTTTCAACGGGATAAACATATGAAGTGTAAATACTGATAATGAGGAATTTGATTGCAAGATATAGAAGAACTCCCCCTGAAGGTGTGCATAGTGAGGAATTTGCTTTTGAGGCAATGCACATTTGAGGAAATGAATCATGGAGATCTCCCCCTATATCTTGTAATTCATACACGCATTTAAAATATAGTATGAAGAATTTGAAATGCATGATGAAATATGGTGCTTGATGTTATGCAAGGTAACACAGAAAGAGTATCAGAGCCCAAAGGCCAAATTGGATCAGAGCATAACAAATATCAAAACTACTTCTAATCAGAGCATAGAGCAAAAGCATAATGCATCAAAAGTATCAAAGCACCATCGGGTTTAAGATTACAACTCGATCCAATAAAAGGTTTCAGAAGAACGAGAGTTGTAACTTAATAAAATATTGTATATAGACAAAAACTAGACCCGCTTGAAGACTAACTCAAATTTCTCCCCCTTTGTCATCAAATGACCAAAAGGATCGGCGAGGACTAACGCTCTTGAAGAATTTCAAGTTGAAGACGGAGCGCCAAAGATTGTCGGGTTGTTTGTCGAAGTAGGACCAGCAGCAGTGTCTTCCAAATCTTCATTTTCATCGATGTCGCGAGATGAAGAATAGGAGCTGGCCACCAAGGAGGAACTTTGACTTTCTTGAATTTCTTGGAGGAGGTGCAGACCAGTCAAATTCTTCCTTGAGTCCCATTGAATGCAGTTCTTCTTCATTGTAGACATGTGAAAGAACATCCAGTGCGCTTGAAGGTTTCATGAAGGTAGTAGTGGTTTTCTTCTTTGCATTGTGTGTTGAGGTCATGTTGCGAGAAGAGTACCAAACCGACGTTTGACCCACTTATGATTGCGATCAACCTTCCGATGAAGACCGAGGAGTAACTCACGATCGTCATCACCCAGGTGCGAGCTTGAGGACTTTGCTTGACCGAGGTATTTGCTCTTTGAGTCATGTGTGGCAGAGTCATCATTGGTGGAGTAGGATGCTGCTTTGCGAAACTGTCCATCCAATGGACGAACGCCTTCATCGATCACAGCAGTGGCCTTGCCCTTGTCATCAGCTGAGGTAATTGTCCGTTTGAGGACTTCAATCGGGGGCAGATAGCTGCAGTGGTTCAAAGTATCAGCCTTGTAATTTAGTGAAGATCTTGACCTGATGAATCTCATAATCCAAGGCGCATAAGGCTTCAGCTCAAATGGTGACATGGCAATGTTAGCCAGAGTCCTCATGAAGAAATCATGGAAATTGACGGGAACGCCATGGATGATGTTGAAAAGCATATTCTTCATGATGCCAACGACTTCTTCATCGTTCGAGTCGTGGCCTTTGATAGGACTCATAGTCTTCGTCAAAATTCGATAGACTGTCCGAGGCACATATAATAATTCCTTGACGAGGAATTTGGTTCTTGGGGCCTGCCTTGGCTTCAAAGGCTTCATCAGCACTTGCATATAGTGATTTGAAAGTTCTTTTTCTTCATAGATACGACGTGCACCATCAAGCGGAGGACTGAGTGGTAGGGCACGAAGCAATTCACTTGCTGGTGCCTTGTAGTGAGTGTTTTCAGTCATCCAATCTAAGACCCATGAATTTACGTCTTCAGCGTCTCCGGTGATGTGCAGGGTTGCATAGAACTGAAGAATTAGCTCTTCATTCCAGTCACAAATATCAGTGCAGAAGTTTAGAAGTCTGCGCCGTGAAGGACACCGAGGACTGGCTCAAAGCCTGGCAGCGACTCCATATCCACATGAGGAATATGAGCATGATCGAAGATTTTGTCCTTGTTGAAAAGCACAGAGGAATAGAAGTTGGCTTGGCTGGCAGTCCAGAAGCGCCTCTTCCTAATTCGAGCAGAATCATAAGGATTATATTCAGTGAAGAACACGTGCTCGGCAAAGAAATCTTCAGCCTTGAACTTTTGCTTGGTTGAGAATGGATTCTTTTGCTTGGGCAGAGGGGTGTCAGTGAGTTGCATCACCACCTCAGGGATCACAAGTTCAGGTTCTTCAGCCTGAGGAATTTCTTGTTCCTCAACAGGTGCAGTCTGAGGATTAGCAGCAGCAGCAGTTTCATCAGCACTAGTGGCTGGAATTCCTTCATGCACAGAACCAGCGGGTTGATTTTCTTCAGAGTCCATTTGAGTAGGAGACTGAGGAACTTGTTGGAGCGGGGTGAAGAGAGGAGTATTGGGATGCTGACTTTCCCAAAAGTCATCATTTATCACTGGAGTGGTGCATCCAATATCCACATCTTCATTTTCAATTTCCTCAAGACCACTGGAGGAATTTCATGGTCCGATGAGGAAATAACTGGGGTTGAAGGGATTGCTTCCACTTCAATTTCTTCATCAATTTTCTCTGACGAAGCAGCAGATTGATGTTCTTCATCAGATCCGATTGGGATCTCATAGTCTTCTCCAAAAGGAACAACTTCCTTTGATGGTATGGTGGAAATTGGAACAGCATCAATCGGGTTTTCAAATGAGCTGGTCATTGGCTTCATTTTCTTCGCAGCCGAAGAATCTGACGCAGCTGATGCTTTCCTTTTTTTTCACAGCAGCTCGTTCTGCAGCCTTGGTTTTCTTCACATCAGAAGCAGATGGAAGAATTGGAGTTGGAGTTGGCGCAGGAGGAGCTGAGGAATTTGGTTCAGTTTCTTCAGGAGCAACTGATGCAGTTCCCCTGTCTTGAGCAGTTTCTTCAGGCGCACCACTAGTGGGTGCCCTGGCAGTTTCTTCAGCGGCTGGGATGGGATCATCAGCCCTGGAATCAGCATTTTCTTCAGCAGGCTGAACAACATCAGCGGTGCTGGCATTTTCTTCAGTAGGCTGAGCAGAGGCTCCAGCCTGAGGAATTTCATGTTGCACTGGGGCAGCAACACTTGTGAATTTCTTCATCAGGTTGATGAATCTGGTCTTGACTCCTTGCCAATCAGCATAGTGGGTATCGAAGTTTTTGCTGAGGTCTTGAATTTCAGTTTGAATTTTGAGAAGCTCCTCGTGTCATCTTGACGACGTTTTCTTGAGAACTTCTCCTTCCTGTATTGAGCCTTTTGATTTCCCTCGCCTTCTCAAACTTCCATTTTCTTCAGCGATGAAGTGAGTTAGCGATGACTTTGACCAGGTGTCGATGAAGATCGAGCAGAGGGTATTGGGATCATTGTGCCGAGATCAATAAAGTCGAGGACTTTCTTGGATCAATAGCGAGGGCACAGATGTACCTTTGGCTCTAGCGGCCTTCACTTGACGGTCTCTGATGATTTCTGTGAGTTCTTTATCAGATGCCTCATCGTCGGATGGTACATGAAATACAACTTGTTTCGTCCTTGGACTGGGCCGTGGACCTCGTCCAGCTGTTGCCTTGATCTTCAGCTGAGCCGGGCCCGATGAAGAAGTTGGAGCAGCTGAGGAACTTGCAGAAATGCCTGAGGCAATTGAGAAACCAGTGGTCCTTTGACAAGTAGCCAGGTGCACAGGAACTGAAGGTTTTGACGGAGCTGTTGAGGACTTTGATGGAACAGCAGCAGTGTGAGGAATTTGCTTGGAAGGTGCTGCTGAGGAACTTGGCCGTGAGGGCGCAGATGATGAAGCACTTGGCTTATTAGCAGGCTTCTTTTGCATTGATTTCCTCGGTTTGACCGAGACCTCAGTGGCAGTAGCAGCGGCAGAATCCTCATTGAATTTCTTCACTGCCTCCTTTGCTTGCTTTGCCAACTTTGCTTGGCGTTTAGCCCATTCATCAGGAAAGTCCTCACCGCGTTTGACGCTAGTGGGATCAGCTATTTGGCCAGGTGCCAAAGGAGCTCTTGGGCATGGAGGATTTAGAGCGAATTTCTTCATGTACTTAGGAGTTACATATCTGTATTCCTTCCATTCCCGTGCCCATCTCCGTTCAATCTTCTGAATACGCACCTTGCGTTGATTTTTGCTTTCTTCATCCGGAGTGCAATAGTCAGGATATATTTCCTCAGGGATTTCAAACGCTGTCATAACCTCAGGTTTCTTTCCTCCCTTCTGTGGCTTCTTACCGTCTGCCATTTTCTTCAGGTGAGGAAATTGAACAATTGAGTTCTCTGAAGAAGTATGCAGTTTTTCTTCGAGGAACGCTGCAAATGAGTTAAGTTGATGAGAACCTAGGGATTCAGCAGCGGACATTTGTACCTGTCAACAGAGTATAGGTGCGAGGAATTTGGAGAGGTCATATGCGTTCTCAGAAGGTTTTTCAAAATGAACAAGTTTTGAGGATTTTGACCAGATGAGCCTTGAAGAATTTCACTAAGCGTTCTTTGTCTTAGGTTCCAGAGTTGTATAGATCGAGGATCCACACAATTGAGGAATCTTGAAGAAAATCATTGCTTAGAGAAACGAATCAAGAGATTTGAGATGTTCATATGTGTGAGGATTTGAAGAATAAACACCTTTGAAGAATTTGAAGAAGATTTGAGAATCAAAGCGAGTAATAAAAGTAACTTTTAATTTACTCAAGTGAAGAACACGACGAACTGAGAAGAACAGTTAGGAAGTTCGTCTGCTCAGATCTTCCACGCCTAACTTGGCAGAGGAAATCAGCTACTGGCGGGGCGGAGTGAGGATTTCCGCGGTCGGCGCGAGTACGTCGGCGAAGAGGTCAAGGCAGTGAAGCTTTTCCTCACCGGCGACGATGGAGTAGCGGCGGCGCTAGGGTTTGAGGAGCTCGAGCGGGAGAGAGAGGTCGAGCAGAGTAAAAGAGTGAGGAAGGGAGAGGGGTATTTATAGACCGGTGAAAAGCGGATCGCCTCAAGATTTAGGACGAACATGCCCCTGACCGCTTCCCTTCTCACGACATGTGTCACCCATGTACTGTGTAGTGGAGATCGTGTACGATCGTGGGTGAATAAAGTAATGCATCGTGGGATGCGGAACAGTTTGAGCGGTAAAAATGAAGGTTTGAATAAGATTCGTTTTAAAAGTTCCGTTGCAATTTCTTCAGCTGTCAAGGACACAGTGAAGAATTTGAACGAGTTTCAAAGTAGAACGCACATGAAGAATTTGTGAATGGATTGGGTTGAGTATAGCATAGAGGGGAAAGGGTCCGATCACATTCACTTAGCAGAAAAAACGACTTGAAGAAATAGCCATAAGTGAATGCTGTAGAGGACATAAACCCATATATATATATATATATATATATATATATATATATATATATATATATATATATATATATATATATATATATATATATAGCCAATGAAGAAAGACGACGGAAATAGTGAAGATTTTGCAAAGTTGAAGAATTTGAAAACTGAGGAAAACTCAAATTGAAGATTTTCAACTTTGGTGGTGGCGTGACCCATCAGATAAGAATGATGATTTCAGACACCGCGTACAATTGTCGTAGGGTTCTGAGAATCAATTTCTTCATTAATTTCTTCACACTTAGAGTGTTATTCTTCATTGATTGAAGAAAAACGTTTCTTCATGTGTTGCACATCTAAGTCATCAATTTTGCATAAGTGTTAGGATGTGTGCCTTTTCAAAGAACATTCGAAGATTCTAAGATATTTAGCTCACACCGCAACTTGCTAAATCTCTTCTCATCCAAGGGCTTAGTGAAGATATCAGCTAGCTGTTCTTCAGTCTTCACGTGCTCGATGGAGATGTCGCCCTTCAACACATGATCACGAAGAAAATGATGACGAATTTGAATGTGCTTTGTCTTGAGTGCTGAACTGGGTTGTGAGCAATCTTGATGGCACTCTCATTGTCACAGAGAGAGGCACATTCTTCACGTTGATGCCGTAGTCCTTGAGGGTTTGCTTCATCCATAGTAATTGAGCACAACACGAGCCAGCAGCAATGTATTCAGCTTCCATGAATGGACAGTGATACGCCGCTCGCTTTCTTCGAGGACCAACAGACCAAAGATCGTCCGAGGAAATGACAAGTACCAGATGTTGACTTGCGGTCCACACGATCACCAGCATAGTCAGAGTCAGAATATCCAATGAGATCAAAAGTAGAGCCATTGGGGTACCATAATCCTAGTGTTGGTGTGTGAGCTAGATATCGAAGAATATGTTTCACAGCCTTATGGTGTGATTCCTTCGGTGTAGCTTGAAATCGGGCACACATGCAAACACTAAGCATTATATCTGGCCTAGATGCACATAAGTACAATAAAGAGCCAATCATGGAGCGGTATACCTTGTGATCAAGTCAATACCATTTTCATCAAGTGCATAGATGGCCATTTGTGGGCATAGGAATTTTGACACCTTTGCAATCTTGCATGCGAATTTCTTGAGGACATCTTTGAGGTATTTCTCCTGAGATATGAATATGCCATTGTGTTGTTGATTGAATTTGAAGACCTAAGAAGAATTTCAACTCTCCCATCATAGACATTTGATATTCTTCACTCATCATATAGGCAAATTCATCACTATAACGTTGGTCAAGACAGCCAAAGATAATATCATCAACATATATTTGGCACACAAAAGTTCACCATCATAAGATTTAGTAAAGAGAGTAGGGTCGAGTGAACTGGTGTGAAGCCATTCTTCACGAAGAATTCCTTCAATGTATCATACCACGCCGAGGGGCTTGCTTGAGGCCATAGAGGGCCTTATTGAGTCTCAAGACTTTGTCGATTCTTTGGATCTTCAAAACCTGGGGTTGAGCAACATATACTTCTTCCTCAAGCTTACCATCGAGGAATGCACTTTTCACATCCATTTGATATAAAGTGATATTGTGATGGTTAGCATAGGCGAGTAATATCTGAATAGACTCAAGTCTAGCGACAGTGCAAAAGTTTCATCGAAATCAATTCCTTCAACCTGTGTGTAGCCTTGAGCTACTAGTCGTGCCTTATTCCTCACCACAAGACCATTTTCATCTTGCTTGTTGCGATAGATCCACTTTGTGCCAATGATATTATGCTTGCGAGGATCTGGATGTTTGACCAGTTCCCACACGTTGTTGAGCTCGAACTGATGTAATTCTTCTTGCATGGCCTGAATCCACTCCGGCTCCAGAAATGCTTCATCTACCTTAGTGGGCTCTGTGATAGAGACAAAAGCATAGTGCCCACAAAAGTTAGATAAATGTGAAGCTTTTGAGCGAGTGAGAGGACCTGGCGCTTCAATGTCATCGATGATCTTGTCAACTTGCACTTCTTTTGCAACGCGAGGATGAGCTGGTTGTCTTCGAGGAATTTGATCATTTTCCTCAGCACCATTTTCTTCAGCATTATCTTCAGGTGCATCAGCTCGACGTTCTTCGCGTACAGGAATGAATTCTTCAGCAGTTTCTTCAGTAGGAATGACATCCTCAGTTGCCTTGAACCTGATAGAATCCTCAGGTGCTGGTTCGTCTAACACAGAAGGTAGGTGCTCTCTTTGCGAGCCATTAGTTTCATCGAACCGCACATCTACCAGTGTCAACAATCTTGTGAAGTGCGATGTTGAAGACTCAGAGGTGTGCGAGTCCTTTCCGTAACCAAGCATAAAACCTTCATGTGCTTTCGTGCAAATTTAGAGTTGTGGTGAGGATCTCTAATCCAGCATTTAGCAATCAAGACTTTGAAATAACTTACATTGGGTTTCTTGTCGTGAGGAGTTCATAGGCAGTCTTTTGAAGAATTTGTGAAGATATACTCTGTTGATGATGTGGCACGCAGTGTCAATTGCTTCAATCCGAAACGACTAGGCGTTTTGTATTCATCAAGCATAGTGCGAGCCATCTCAACAAGAGTTCTGTTCTTGCGCCCACGACGCTGTTTGCCGAGGAGTATAAGGAGCAGATAACTCATGAGTAATACCAAGTTCATCAAGATAATCCTCAAGTCCGAATTCTTGAACTCAGTTCCATTGTCACTCTGATGTGCTTGATCTTCACACCAAAGTTGGTTGAAGCCCTCGAGGAAAATCGCTTGAAGATTTCCTGCACTTGATTTTTGTAAGTAACAATGTGTACCCATGTGTAACGAGAGTAATCATCAACAATAACAAAGCCATATAGTGATGCTTCATTAACGACAGCTGAGTAATGATTGGGACCAAAAGGTCCATATGAAGCAATTCAAGGACGAGTAGTGGTCATGATAGTCTTATTTGGATGCTTGGCCTTGGTCATTTTTCCAGCTTCACAGCTCCGATAAGTGATCCTTGAGGAATTTGACATTCTCAATGCCAATGACATGCTTCTTCGCAAGGCAGTGCAAATTCCTCATGCCTGCGTGACCAAGTCGTCGATGCCATAGCCAGCCTTCGAAGCTTTTGCAAGTAGGCACACGGCTGGTTGTGGTCCTGTAGAGAAGTCAACAATATACAAGTCTCCTTTCCTAAAGCCTTCGAAGACTTTGGAATTGTCAGCTTCCATAATCACAACACAACGATACTTGCCAAAGATAACAACCATATCAAGATCACAAAGCATTGAGGATCGACATGAGGTTATATCCTAAAGACTCAACAAGCATGACTTTGTCCATGTGCATGTCCTTAGAGATAGCAACCTTACCAAGTCCCAATACCGACTTTTGCCTTTGTCAAGAAAGATGATATGCTTCAGATGTGACGGTGATAAGGTAGCATCCATCAATAGATTCTTGTCACCATCATGTGATTTGTACATCCACTATCGAGAACCCACTCGGTGGCTTTGGGTTGATCATCCTGCAGATGAATTAGTATAACTTACGATCTCATATACTTCATCGGTGAAGAATATGATATCAAGTTCATCGATGAATTTCATCATCAAGATTAACAGATAAGCAAGATGAGGACGTGTGAAATGAAAGTTCATTTCATCATGATTAGCTGCGTCCTTTCGAGCAATTTTGTCGTGCCCCCAAGAAATTCTTCAGACGTTAAGGCACGCCCGAGACCTGACCCTGCAGAAGAGATTAGTTCTTTTCTTCACCACCCACTTCGAAGGGGTGGCAAAGAGTTCATCATTCTCGAGCACCATATGAGAATGGTGGCATAGAGGCCAAACCATTTCGTTTCACATAAGAGGGGTTAGGGTAAGCATATGAATAAGCAGAGAAATTCTTCGAGGACTTATGGACATATTGGTTTGAAGAATAATGCACATATTCATAGCCCTTAGCTCTACCCTCGAAAACAGAGTTGTTAGCACGATGATAATCATATGAGGACTTTGATCCTTTTGAGGAATTTGATCCACGTGAGGAATTTGGTCCGTATGAGGACTTGGATCCATATGAAGAATTTGGTCCATATGAAGAATTTGATCTAGAGTTCCTATTCTTCACAGGTGGTGTCATGAGGACATTCACCTGAAGACTTTCAAGGCACTTCTTGGGAACCCAGATTTTCTTCATAGGGGAACCGTTCCTGCAGTTAGTGCCAACATATCTAGCAAATACTTCACCATTCTGATTTTTGAATAGCTTATAGTTTGAGTCAAATGACTCATCAACAGAATGAGGAGATTCGCATGTAAAGCCAGATAAGTTAGATGGATCAACTGGAGGTCCCTTTGCAGCAACCCATGAGGTTTTGGGATACTGCTCAGGCTTCCAAAGACGCTCCATCAGCATTGAGTTTCCTCTCAAAGGCAATACCCTCTTTCCTAGGGTTCCTATTGAGGATCTGCTTTTTAAGCACATCACAAAGAGTCTGATGCCCTTTGAGGCTTTTGTACATGCCTGTCATGTACAATTCCTTCAGTCCTGCATCGTCAGTGATACTAGCAATGTCCTCAGGTGAGGAATTAGTGATAGAAGAGGCAGGTGAAGAATTTGTAACAGTTGAAGCATTTGAACATTCAGGTGAAGAATTAGCAGATTCACGTTCAATGCACTTTAAGCATGGAGGAACAAATTCTTCTTGAGAGGCGTTGATTTGTTGAGCAAGTAATGAATCGCGCTCCTTCTGAAGATCCTCATAACTCGCTCTTAGCTTCTCAAGATCTTGCTTTCTTTGAAGAAATTCATAAGAAAGTTTCTCATGGTCAGATAAGAGAGTGTTATGATGACCTTGAAGGCTGTCAAGCCTAGACTGAACTCTCTGAAGATTTTCAATCGTGGCTTGAGTGCGATCCATTTCTTCACCTAACATATCATCACTCTTATCTAGCATGTTTTGAACCTTTTCAAAAGCCCTTTGTTGTTTTATAGCAATCTTAGCAAGTTTAGAGTAGCTGGGCTTGAGATCCTCATCAGATTCATTTTCACTAGATTCAGAGGAGGTGAAATTGAGTACCTTTGCACCTTTTGCCATGAAGCAATAGGTGGGAGCGTAGTCATCATTTTCCTCATCAGGCTTGTCGGCGGAGTCAGTTTCTTCATGTTGAAGATGGACTTGCTAACATAGGCGTAGCAAGAGCGACTAGCCACACCAGATTCGGATTCTTGGACTCCTCCTCTTCCTCATTTTCCTCAGATTCAGCTTGAGTCCATTTCCTTGCCAATGAATGCCCGAGCCTTTTTGGAGCTGTTCTTCTTGTGAGAAGAAGGTTTTGAGGATTTTGATGATGAAGATTTTGATGATTTCTTCTTCTTCTTCATGTCATCGTAACTGTAATCCTTGTGCTTCTTCTTCTTTAATTCCTTTTCCCATCGAGGACAATCTTGGATGTAGTGACCAGGTTTCTTGCATTTGTGGCAAAGTCTTCTCTTATAGTCACTAGATGAGGAATCACGCTTCTTGAGAATTTTCCAAAGCGACCACGCCTTGTGAATTTCTGAATTTCTTCACGAGCGAGTGCTAGCTCTCGCCAAATTCTTCAGATCTCCTAGGCTACTACCGAGTCTTCACTCTCGATTCGGACACAGCCTTGGCCTTGTGGCACGTGTTTTTCCATAGCCGTAACCATAGAGATCTCTCTTTTCAGCAAGCTGGAACTCGTGAGTATTTAGCCTTCGAGGATATCAGCAGGATCAAGAGACTTGTAGTCAGCTCGTTCTTGTATCATCGTGCGAGTATCAAATGAGGAATCAAGCGATCTTAGCAATTTCTTCACCACCTCATGGTCGGTGATGTCAATGGCACCCAAAGGCTTGAAGCTCATTTGAGATGTCGGTGAGGCGATCGAAGGTTTGTTGAACATTTTCGTTGTCGAGTCTTTTGAAGCGGTTGAAGAGATTCCAAGAACATCAACTCGAGAGTCACGCTGGGTTGAAACACCTTCATTTACTTTGGACGATCTGTCCCTGATGAGTTTGGCAGATTCCAAAGCACTCACTCTTCCATATTGACCTTTGCTCGATGGCCACATATGATATTCTTCGCTTGAGAATCGAGTTGCTTGAATCTCTTCACATCAGCATCATTCGGAGAAGGTGTGGTGAGGAAACACCTTTTGTCACAACATACCGTAGATCGTTGTCAATTGCTTCAAGATGCATTCGCATTTTGTTCTTCCAAGAGGGGTAGTCCGCTCCATCGAAGGTAGGACACCCTGCTGAGACCTTGATCATACCTGCGGTCGACATAACTAAAACTCCGGTGGTTAAACTAAAATCACACGTAACAAGGAGTACCTTGCTCGATACCAATTGAAAGTCGTTATATCGACTAGAGGGGGTGAATAGGCGATTTTATGAATTCTTCAACGAGGAATTTGCGGTGAGGAAATTCCTTAGCTAAGAACTACATGCAGCGGAATAAGTACTCGAAGTAAGCATAACAGATTACAAGCATAGTCATCATGATGAAATGAAGACACTCACAGAGTACAAAAAGCGTAATCATAGGATAACACAAGATGAAGACAAACAGACTGAAGAAATTGAACTGAGGAAATTGAGAAAGTCTTCAGCCAAAGTCTTCAAACACGATATGAACAAACATTCAACACAATAATGAGGAAATGAAAGGGTTGAGGAAATAGAACCAGTTAGGTTGGTGAAGACAATGATTTGGTAGACCAGTTCCAACTGCTGTCTCAGTTGTACGTCTGGTTGGAGCGGCTGAGTATTTAAACTCGAGGACACACAGTCCCGGACACCCAGTCACTGAGCACGCAGCTCAGGACACCAAGTCCTCACCGTATTCTCCTTGAACTAAGGTCACAGACTCGCCCAATCACTCGTGGTAAGTCTTCAGCGACTTCCAAACCTTCACATACTTGGTCACCCGCGATCCACAATTCCTCTTGGATGCTCTAGACCTTGACGCCTAACCGTCTGGAAGAAGCACAGTCTTCAATGGTAACAAGCGCCGGATCCACGCAGGATCAATTTCTTCATGATGCTCAATCACTTTAGGTTTGTTGGGGTTTGGTTTTGGGTTTTCCTCACTTTTGGGTTTTTCCTCACTTGATGATTTTCTCTCAAATTCCTCGGAGGATGGGTTGCTCTCAAATGACAAGTGTCAAGTTCTTCGGAGCAGCCAACCAACTAGTGGTTGTAGGGGCGGCTATTTATAGCCTAGGGAGCAGCCCGACATGATAAGACATAAATGCCCTTCAATGATATGACCGTTAGGTGGATAAGATATTTGGGACAGTCATGCCAAGAGCACAACAACGGTCGAAAATTTGAACATCAAATTCCTCGGGGCTATCATGTTCCTCACTATGTAGGCAATTCAGACTGGCGAATTCCTAACTCCTCGATCCGAACAAATTCTCAACGACTGTAAGAGCTTCGTCTCATCACATCAAGAAATTGACTGAACTGTATGAGATTTCCAAAAGCTTCACTCAAGGGATTGGTAGTTGTAGGATTTTGAGTTGAGCATCAAATGGAAATTTTTCCTTAGTATTTCATCGACCCCTTTAACGAAGACGGTGTTTCCTATGACTCAAGAAAGAGAAAATGAAACTACGAAAACAAAAGTCTTCACGCTTCATGTTCCTCAAATGAATACCAAGTCTTCAAGGTCACACCAATTTCTTCACTTTCAAAGTCTTCGGAAAGTCTTCAGAATATCAAAGTCTTCAGATGAAGAACTTCATTTTTAGGGGTCGACTTTCTCTGTAAATATCAAACTCCTCATAGACTTATAGACCTGTGTACACTCACAAACGCATTAGTTACTTAACAAGTCTTCAATACACCAAAATCACTAAGGGGCACTAGATGCACTTACAATAGACAAATTTTCTTAGTATTAGTTCATAGCAGAAACCAAAGAGTATCAAAACAATCGTTCAATCACCTTTGAGGCTTAAACAACCGATTATAATTTTTGTAGGCGAGATGGAGCCGTAGACGATATGACATCCTAGCCACTTTGAGAGTGGAGAAAACCATAGACCGAGCCTCCTCTTTGCACTCATCTTTCCCATGAGAGTGGACATGTGCGTCCCTCTCCCTCGCTCTGAGCTCTACTGATACAAACCACACAAGCTAGCAATGGTCGTTTGTTGATGCACGATGAAGCTGGATGACCTCCCCAATCTATTGTGGCGTGAGATCCTAGCGAACATACGCATCGCCAACAGCATCGCAGCCCCATGACCTTAGGGCTCAGACACACGTGTCATCTAGCGAACATAAAGGCCCCACAGCCTCAAGCAAGCACATCCTTTGACCACCGCCGCCGTGTCAACTCAGCACACCGGCCCACGCGCCGTGCTCCCTTGACGAGCCACTCTGCGTTCTTGAGTCGCCACAGCCGCATGCCATTCCAAGAGAGATGGCCGAGAGGAGAGAGATGACGTAGGATTAGGAGGAGAGGACGAATGGGTACCTCACGTTCGGCTTCTGATCCACCATAAGCACGTCGCTGTTGCTGCCCGGCGCCGCTCGACCAGTCATCACCATTGGAGAATACACGAGATGGGGAAGGGAATAGGGTTTCTCTGGTCTGCTCAGCGGATTGATTGCATTGAGTAGATCGGGAATTGGATCGATCGATGGTGCAAGATCAGAACTTAGGATGGCGTTGTGTTTTGATATGATCCCAACACCACGTCATAGGGATCTAGATCAATACCAAGTCGCATACGTGATGTGCCTGGTGTGGATTTTTTGGAGAGAGGTAAACTAACGGTGATGTAGAGATTAATTGTCCTACTAAAGAAGAATCTGCGCGATACGTGAATTAATTCTTGGTACCTTATATCAATTGGTTTTGGTATTTGGAGATTGATTACCATCCGCTTGTTATATTGGGTTACTAAAGAAGAAATCAATCGCCATGCGGCATTGATTGTGTTATTTAAAGAAGAAATCAATCGCCATGCGGCATTGATTGTGTTACCAAATAAAAGTTGGGTTTGTTTGGCCAAATGAGAAAACCAGTGAAAACCAATGGAGGGAGGGAGGGAGAGGTGAGGAGTCGTACGAGGAGAGGCACGACGAAAGGTGGGACGACGTAAGAGGGGAAACGGAACCTTACGGTTCTTTTAGATAGTAAAGAAATTAGTCACCCTATTTTTTGTTTTGTGTAGAACATGGAACAACACGTGCAAACTGCTTGCTTTCCTCCACACGAAAAACAAATAAGACTTGTATATCTTCTGCTTATGATCGGTGTATTGCAGATTTGAAATTGAGCCCTAATTGCAGAAGAGAGTAAACAACATCGCAGATTGAAATAATGAATTTGAGTGCTCCGGCACCTAGGCCTCACCGTGGTTATCTAAACCGTTCCCCTCCCCCGTATCCATGCCCTCACCC